>JAJOOR010006461.1:0-51726 GCA_036250505.1 Solanum acaule
TAATTAGTTGGCAGCCATTGAGTGGCTCACTAATACACGTGGCAGCGTTTGCATTTCACGCTCTTGGCTCCAAAAATCGCGTGTTTATTTATTAAAAGGTTGGATAGTTAAAGTGCTTGTTTGTGCACTATGAAAGTTGGAGGTCAAAGTTAAAATTTGAAGCCAAGTTTAAGGTCCAATATATGTATTATGCCATATAAGAATATATACAAAGGCATTTCGTAAGAAAAAAACACATTTAAGTTGCATAGATTATACAATTGTGATATATGACTCAGGAAAAAATTCAAAAATTTGTTAACAGATTAAATAAGAAATTACGCTTGAACATGAAAGTAATTATAACTTTTGAACTTGCATAATGAATTTCTTCAATTGATAAGAGAGATACTTCATATCTATGTAAAAATAGATAATATGCAATCTTATATATAGTACTTTAAACTTATAGAATTTTATTTAGAATATCAAAACATGAATTCTTGGAACTGAGTACCATAATTATTTTCTGCACAATGAAAATACATACTATATATGTATATGTTAAATATAACCCGAGACAATAACTTTGCAGAAACATAAACAACAGAGTTTAAAACATGTACTCAAAAACAACAATTAATATCATAAGCATAAATTAATGACTGTAAAAAAACATATCAAGATTTGTAACAATAGAATGAAACAAAAAGGAAAAATTCAAGTCCACTGAATGCACAATGGTCCCTTAAGAAAATTATTCCCCTTTAAAAACCGAGGTTTAAAGAAATAGACCCTCTCAGGATGGAACGATTTTATTCACCAGCTTATTGATACAAAAACAATGGTTTCAATGAGCCACTCAACATGAGCAAAGTGCATGAATATTTAATTGTGCAGAAGAAGAAGTTCAGAATTTTTGTTGTTTTATAATGAGAGGAAATCCCTCTATTTATAGACAACAAAGAGTAGTGTGAACAAATGTTTATTGTGCCTTATCAAAAATGTCACAACTCTTTGGAAAAGTCACAACCCTTCGAAAAGGTCACAACCTTTCATAAATGTCACAACCTTTCATAAAAGTTGCAACTCTTCATAAAAGTCACACTTTTTCATAAAAGTCATAATTTTTCATAAAATTCACAACTTTTCATGAAAGGGAAAGGCTAGTTTTGGAAATAAACAAGTTAAAAGGAAATCATGGTTTGTAGTGACGCCACGTAGGCGGGACTAGGGTTCTCTTATTTATATATATATATATATATATATATATATATATTATATGATATATGATATTGTTTTATAAGTATGTGTATGTACACAAGACATACTATCTTTTGAAGTTTATTGCAAATCTACATATTTGAATTACTCATTAGCTAATTTAATGCTTGAGATTATTTATTGCAAAACAATATTGGTGTTTTTAAATAAAAAATTGTGGCATATAAATATTTTATAGTCAAAATAATATTACCACACTTAAAAGTGTAGCCATAGGACTGTCAATTGTGTAGCATATGCAAAGTAAATTGTGGTATGCACTTGGGCAAGGACTACACTTCAAAGTGTTGTCATACCTAAGATAGAAAAGGCTACACTTTATAATCGTGGGCAATAAGGAAGCATAGGCCACACTTGAAAGTGTAGTTCTATGAGATAGAAATGTTACTATATGAGGTACTGCAAAGCGTGGCCTTTTTGCCTTTTAGGCTATGCTTTTAAGCGTAGCTGATAAGGCAACACTTGAAAGGTGTCGCCTAAACTCTAAGGTTACGCTTCTTTCGGCCACCCATGGAAAAGTGTGGCTTAAAGTGAAAAAGTGTGGCCTTTTATCAAAGGCCACACTTTTTCATAGTTTAGGCCACACTTTTCTACGGTGGTTGTAGACATAAAATGGTGTAGTGTCTTTCATTTAAACTTTTCACTTGACATACATTTAAGATCATAATATTAAAGGAGTAGTGGGCCTAGGCCAATTCTTCACTGCCTTAATCTTCTGAGAGTCAACCCGAATACCCTTATTGGGAACAATATGCCCAAGAAATGCAACTAGGTTTAACCAAAAGTCGCACTTAGAGAATTCAATGAAAAATTGACTATCCTTGAGGATTTGAAGATTAATTCTAAGGTGACCAATATGCTCTTCCTTACTACGCGTGTAAATCAAGATATCATATATGAAAACGATAACAAACATGTCACAGTACTGTTTGAACACTATATTCATGAGTTCCATTTAGTTGGAGGAGCATTAGTTAGTCCAATTGACATTACGATAAATTCATAATGACCATATCGAGTTCAAAAAGTTGTCTTTGGAATGTCACACTCTCTGACCTTCAATATATGGTGTTCAGATCTAAGATCAATCTTAGAGAAACATGTGGCACCCTAAAGCTGGTTGAACATGTCATCAATTATAGGAAGAAAATACTTATTCCTAATTTTGACCTTGTTAAACTGGCGATAACTCACACATATTATGAGAGAGCCATCTTTCTTATGCACGAAAAGAACTAGAGCACCCAAGGTGTGACACTAGGTCTGATAAAACCCTTATCACGGAGATCTCTTAATTGCTTTTTCAATTCTTATA
Source organism: Solanum acaule (assembly GCA_036250505.1). Taxonomy (NCBI): domain Eukaryota; kingdom Viridiplantae; phylum Streptophyta; class Magnoliopsida; order Solanales; family Solanaceae; genus Solanum; species Solanum acaule. Next base: position 2,579 of record JAJOOR010006461.1, read on the forward strand.
ACTCTACTAGAGGCATTTTATATGGAATAATAGAGATGTGTTGAGTGTTTTGAAGAACATCCATTCCGAAGTTTATTTCCTTATCAAGAAGAACTCCAGGGAGATCTTTAAGAAAAACCTTGTAGAAACTCATTATCAACAGAAACTTACTCAATGGATGGACATCAACATCGGAATCCTTGACTCAAACTAGATGATATATACAACCACATGAATATAACTATTCCATACCCATAATGACATCAAAATCAATCATCTCCAACTCAACTAAATTGATCTTGGTACCTTTATGACATACAGATACTATGCAATTTCTATAGACTCGTCTACCTTTGACAAACTCACCGACAATAGTAGAAATAATAAAGGGTTCATTAAGTTGTTCGAGACTCATTTTGAAAATCTCAGCAACATCAATCAATGATTAATATGCATAATATTCCACTTACGAGATGAATAGTAGAAACCTAAAATCTTGAATTATAACTCAAAGTCAATAGCCAAGATCAAAGTTATGATTTCTCTCAAAATTCAAGAATAAGTCAAATGACTTCTTTTCTTTAAGTATCAAACCAGAAAACAAGAAAAAAAATGTAATAGAAAACCTAGGAAAAGTATGTACAATCATTAAAAACCTATCCTAAACAAACTATGAAACACTCTTCGGCAACTTCCAAGGACACCAACTATGGATCGTAGATGGTTTCACGGGTCGTGCACTCCTCTCATAGAAATAAGTAAAATCTTCAAGGGTGGGACTTTTTTCACAGACAAGATCTATGATCTGTGGAAGCTTCTATGGATCGTGGTCCTTAGTTGTAGATCAAGTCTCTTTTGCGCTCCTATTGTATCTTACCTATGTTCACCATTTACGATTCGGGAACATGTTTGCAGCTCATGAGTTCCACTTGTAAATCTTAGGACTTTTTTGCATAATTTATGATTCTCGTCTATAATCTCTATCTACTACTCGTGAAAGTGTTTACGAATCTTAACTTCCACTCATGAGAATCATATTTTTTAATAGTCTCTAATTCTCATCTATGAGGTCATCTACAACTTGTGTTTCAAACCACAACTCATGGAATGTCTTCGTGAATTCCAAAAACTTACTAACATTATCTTATTCTTCGTACAAAGCTTTCGAATCCTATTTCCATGCAAAATATTTACAAACCATATTAAATATACTAAAAACACAAAAAAACTTGCACCAATTCTAAGCTTTAAACATCAAAAGTGTTGTAAAATCCCGATACATCACTTCTATATCAAAATCTCCCGTCTAAGTACCTGAGTTCGTTCCAATTGATTTCCAATCATGCTAAAGGCCAAATGACTTAATTTTTAAGCTCAAAAAGACATGTAAAACTACAAAATATGAAACAAATTTGAGAGGTGTTACAGAAAGTTGGGGATGAGACTTTATTTTTATTATTTATTAATCACGTCCATATATTATTTTGATTTTTATATTTGGGTGGCTGGTTGGCTTCCCTATCGGTGGATTAGGATGTGTGTGATCAAGACCTTTGGGATTTTGGGTCATACAAAAGTTATTTTTCCTTGTAACCAAAAATGTTTCCTTGGAAATGATGTTTAAGAATCTAAAACTAAAGATATTTTTTTTCAAGAAAACATTGCCCTTCATACTAAACTCGTGAACGGAATAAACGACAAAAGTATACATTGTCTTGACTTAAGAAAGAAAAAAAGTAATTAATAGGTCAAATAAAAATTATAAGTAGGAAAAATAAATATATCTTGGTCCTTGAGTTATAATATATTCTAGTTTTTACCCCTATAAAGTTATGACTAGACATTATTAGCCTTCAATTAAATATATGTGCAATTTTAATCTCTCAAACTAATAAAAGTTAAAATGTTGACGGAATTAAGAATAAATAAATAAAAAAGAGAAAAAATAAAATATGATCCAAGGATAAATGCTCAAAGAGCCATTTGTCTCGAAGTTCTTTCGATTTTCAACATAAAAATGACAAGTCATTTACCGATGCTCAAAGACTTTTACTTCGAAGTCTTGAGTTAATGATTTCAATTCTTTTTGTAACTGTTATATTTTCAATTATTTTGGTTGAACTAATGGCTCTTGTGAGTTCTTAAATCTCTACATAATTAATAGAAATTTTAAGATTAAATATCGATAAAAAAAAGATAAGAATACATCAAATCTATTAACTATTGATTATCATTAATCATGACATTTTTAATTGATAATCAGTAGAAAGCTCCTCCTGATAAAAGCCCTTAACTAAACTGAAGCATTGATGTTGGTCCTAAGTTTGATAGAGCAAGAAGACAAAGTGTTAAAAAATACAGATCTTGAGAAAAAGACATCAAACAGAGATGAAAGGAGATGGAGAGTGAGAGATGGGGAACAATTTTTTCAAACCAATTTGATCAGGATATGCATTAGATTAGATGAGTTGATATCTCCATCTTTCTTATCAATGGAGCCTATCCTTGGAAAAAATAACCTTCATTTTTTAATTTTTTTGTGGTTTTTTAAAAATAAATGACTCCGTTAAATATTCAACTTTGATTAGTATGAGGACCAAAACCTAATGAATAATGATTATATTAATTAAAGATAAATTATGAAAAAAACAATTATAAGAGAACTAAAAGTGGACTAAACCTATAATATAAGGACTAAACCACTATTTAAACATACTTACTAACCATTGTAATTACTATATAATACCCCCGAAAAGGGTTAAATGTGTCTCCAATAAATTCAAGCTTCTATATAGAAAATTAGTATTTTGTATCTCCTCTTCTCAAATTGTTGAAGGAATAGAAATTCGATGGAAAATGGTTATTATGGTATTATAGATGAAGTTCGGGTGGTGCTAGTTGATCACGAAACAGAGAATGTTACTAAAATGGTGGATTTGTTGAAGTCTTATGACTACAAAGGTGACATCTCTACAAAATATAGATTCAACTCAAAACCTTTGATTCTTTGATATAAATAAATCCGGTTTGATTATCTTTTCAAAAGAGATCTAATTGATATGATGCTCGTTGTGATTGTAACATCGATTTTTTTTTAGATTTTACTTTTTGTCTAGTAAATTTTGAATTCATCTTTTCTTTGTGTCATAACACCATTTCTATAATTGTTTATGTTGTTTTATTAATTAATAAATGTTTTAATGTGTTTATAGAAGAACCAAATTTGGTTGTTTAGTCTTTGTTCTTGTTATAGGCATGTCATACACTCGATAAGCTTCCTCCATAAAAATATATATGATTTTTTAAGGGGGGAGGGGGTGGAGTTGATAATCTTATGTTAATATTTGTCTCGCTCCAATTTCATTAGATGTTCTAGAAGTACCACAATTTTCTGTTAAGTTTAATTATTTAATCAACTTGTATATTTGTTTTTTACACTTGATTTTTTTTAAGAATAAGGGGAAATCTATTCTTTTATAATTGGTCGTGTGGGCATAAAATCGGAGGAGAAGATTAATTAAATTCATCAAAAATAATTTTTTGAAGATGTAGATATTTGAATTATATAAATCTATCGATCACTTTAAAATATATTATTTGTGTGGAGGAGGCAAAACAAAATTAGGGTAACAAAGAGGGAAGAGAAAGAGCAAGATACGAAGGGATATGATTATTATTATTATTTACCTTGAGACAACTTCTTATTTTATTTATTATATGTAGACAAAAGAGTGGACTTGTTTGATTTTTGTTAAAAAAATATTTTCCTTTGTATTTTTTTCTTTTATTTTTTAATCTGATAAGGGCCAAAACTACCTGAGAGCTATTCAAAATGAAGCAAAAATATCCATCGTTTGTTGTTTGGCTCAAAACTACCCCTAACTTTATTTTTTAACTCACAAATACCACTCACTTGAACGGAGTGCCACCAAGTACACTAGATGATTTTATTTTTACCTGAAATTGTATTCTTACATGTATGGAGAAAAGTGGAACCAAAGGTGGGTGTATTGTTGGTCTTTGGACTGGTAGAACAAGGGATATGGTCTTATTTTTACTCGTTAATTTGAGTGAGGGTTGGGGTGGATTTTAAACGTGACAGGATAATGGGTATTAAATTGCATGATTTTCCATGGTGAATGTTGATGTGAACTGGTCACGTGACAAAAAAATTTCACGTGGCGCACTTGTTGGCATTAGTTAATTTATGAGTATTTGTGAGCCAAAAAAACAAACGGAGGGGTAGTTTTGAGCCAAAACACAAACGAAGAATATGTTTGTTCCATTTCAGATAGTTATGAGGTACTTTTGACCTTTTTCATTTTTAATTAAAAGTTTCCCTTTTAATTTAAAGGAATGTTTTTTGTCCCTTTGTAACTCAACAGAAAAAACATGCATCTTCTAAGATAGTTTTTCAATATACACCTATTACTTTATCCTTTTGATAGCGCACCAATCTTAAATTTTAAAATATTTTTATTTTTCCCCTTAATTTCAAAGGAATAAATTTTGAATCTACTTTAATGAATACTGGTCAAATATTATGTTTATTTTGGGTCAATTTTAATGATCAATCAATTTATTCCCCTATTTCAATTCTTTTAGAAAAAAGGCAATTTTCATAATATTTATAAAAAAAAAACATGTAAATGTTACAAAATAAGTTTCAAACTTGTAAGATAATGACGATAGCACTTTTTTTTTTATCATAATATTATTTTTCTTCTCCTACTCAACATAGATAGATTGAATTATTTATCCAAAATAATATTATAAATAATTTTTTTAGGTAGACCTGTCTAAGATTGACATCTAGTGCAATATAAGTTGATTAATATGTGCAACTGCATAACCTAAAGAGTGCAATATAACCTGGAAATTATGATGAAATTTGTATATGAGAAATGAAAAAATCCTCATGGTAATATATATATATATATATAAAAATTATTTTTTGACTTTTAAGATGCATTGATGCAGTTACTACGGTTCGTTCATCTTTAGAAGCAATGGCAATGCTCTCCAAAGGAGAAAAAAATTTTGATGTAATTATAATCAGTGTTCATTCACCGAATCTGGATTCTTTTAAACTCTTGGCTCAAGCGGTGACCTTGGATATAATTTCACTATGTAAGTATTTATTTTATTCTTCCACTTATGACATCTACTATGAGAAAAGTCAGTTACATTTATAAATACACTATGAAATTCGGCTACAAAATTTGCTTTTAATATGTAATTATATTCTTTAGAGCTAAAAGAATTTGGTACAATTCACTGTATAATAAAAGTAGTAATGAATTTTTTTGTTGTTTAGTGACATTTAGTTATTTGTTGTTAATGCCTATTTTATTCAGTAAATGATAAGTTATTATTTGGTAACATAACTCTTATAGTGAATATGCTTGAAATTAGCTATTCACATAGTGTTTAATACAATTATATTCTAATTATCAACTTCTTGAAATAATTATGCAGTTGTATGTGATGAATACAATGAACTCTTAGCAAATAAGGCTTTGAAAGAAGGAGCTTGTCTTTTTCTACAAAGGCCACTAAATGAGGAAATTGTGAAATACTTGTGGCAATTTGAATTGAGGAGAAAAATAGAAAGAGAGAAAGCGAGAAAAGGATCAGAAGATGGAGATAAGATGATTGTTAATGATGTTGATACAAATAATTTTGATGTAGTTAATGAAGAATTATCTAAAGAAACAAATGATGTGCCTAATCCTGAGGAGCATAGAAATAATATTCATGAAGTTGAAGACAATATCGTATCGAATGGAAAATACAAGCAGAGGAGGAAGAACAATAGAAAAGATATAAAAGAGGATAAGGTTATTAAGCAAAAGGACTGTGTAAAGTGGACTGCAGATCTTCATGCGAAATTCATGAAAAGTTTGAAACAATTAGGGGAAGGAAGTAAGTTTACCTTACAATTTCTTTTCAATTTATTTATACATAGAGATATGAACAAAGAGAATTCATACTTACAGCTAACATTATCTTGTTTGAAGTAAAGGTGTAATGATTGTTGTATTTACATTACCGTGTATTGATTTAGGAAAATTATAGTTATTAAACTAAATTTATATTCTTATGAAACATGTAGGATGTTTCCCAAAGGATATAGTGGAGGTAATGGATGTGCCTGGTCTTACCAGAATGCAGGTAGCGAGTCATTTACAGGTACATACATCCTTACAAAAATTAAGTGGTTAATCATGTACCTTTTGTGTGTGTTTGGTAAGTGAAAAGGTACTTGGCAAAGAAAAATATATATTTATATAGTTATTTTCTCATGTTTGGTTAGTAGAAAAAAAAAAATTGGAATTTTTTTTAATCAAACTCTTGTGTGAGAAGTTATTTATTCTACAAATCTATTGATAATAATTATATATTGAAATAAAATAAAATAATTAGTCTTATATTTATCCCATTAGTAACTATTCAAACACTATTATTAATATTAAGTACTGAATTTATTTTATCAAAATACTCACCAATTAAATAAGATTAGTGATAGACCTTAGTTACTTTTTTTTAGTGATAATATTAATCATTCATTTATAATTAAATTTTTTTTAGTGACTATTCAATGAAAGAATGATATTATCAATCTTCAATTTGTTATTATAAAGGACTTTTATTGCTCACAAATTACAAAACATCAAAAATATTTCTCATTAAAATGCCTTCCATAATTATGACAATTTGAATATATTCATGGTCTAACTCTCCTTTCATTTTTTTTCTTCTAACACCACTCAGAAATGTCGTTTCAAAAATTGGAGATCCCTAGAAGAGCGCAAAAGTAGCCGTCATCCATTAGGCCAAGAATCTTTAAGTGATTCTCAACAAAAAAATAGCAGTAGAAATATGGGACAATGCCACGTCTTCAAAATAATATTCCTAATCAAATCCAAAGGGGACCAGGGATTCCATTTTCAACTCTCAATTCCAACAACATCTTTGCTAGAGGGGAGAGTTCAATTCAAGAGAAACTATATCCTCCACAATTTCAGGTTCAACCCCACTACCCCAACATTGACAATTCATTAAATAACTCATTTTTGACTATGCAAAATAATGTTGGCAGTGTGCTTCAACAACATCAGCATAGACCAGTATTGGAAATGTTTGGTTCACAAAGACTACAAGACCCAATTATCGGAAACATTAATCATAGTCTTGGCTCGGCATTCAACACATGGAATCGTCATACTAAAAGTGAGTACACCTTGGAGCTCAATGTAGCTCATAAAACAACACATTCAGGTAGCAAAATAATGCCTGATATAGGTGTTGAAAATACAACGATTAATGACTACAACTTGAATGTGAATGCAGGAAATATAAACACATAATCAGGTAGCACAACAATGTCTAATATTGATGTTGGAAATGCGACTAGTGACGAACTTGGAACAATAAATGCTAATTTTCAGCAACATATTACTGAACCAAATATGTCTTATCCAAGCAATATAATCACGATAGCATATAAGAGTGATATAGAAGGAAGTGATTCAAATGAGAAGGAAGATTGTGATGCATATTCTAATTTCCATAAAATGGGTTATTTCTTCAGAAATCTTGGACCTCCAGGTGCTAACCTACCCAATTCATATGACAGTGAGTTTGATCAAGTTTATTCTGATGATTAGGTTAGTGCTTCAATCTAGTTTGATATTATATATATGTTTTGTTTGATTGTTGGTATTAGCTAAAATCAATATAAATTTAAAGCAATTTTTTAGATTTGATATGCTTATAGAATGTGATATTAAATTCCATTTTGTTGGTGTTTCATTGGGATTACAATCTCTTATATCCTTTTTTGAGTTAAATGACTCCTTGGAAAATTGAATATGTTTTGATGAAATTTTTTCAGTATTATGAAGTTAAGAATTGTAAAACAAATCAACTTTGGCCTAAAATGAAAGACATCATTTTCTACTTTGTTTTGAAAACATTTTCCCTAAAATTATACTTTGATCATTTAACACCGAATTATTTTTTAAGAAATAGTTTTTGTCAAACATGTAATATCTTACAGTTTACCTTAAATCTACCTATGCAGGTGGTAGCGACTCTAAGTATTATGTTTCCAAGAACAACAAATTGTTTTGATGAGTTGTCAATATGATGATCCAATGTTATCGAGACTATAAGTGACAACTCTTATACGGGCTCTTTGCTATTACAAATTGTTTTCTTGAGTGAAAATTGCATTTTTTTTTTGTGGAGACTATTTTGTTTCAAATGACTTGGGTTGTTGCAACTAATGGTATTTTATTTTTGTCTTTCCATTTGAAACTAATAATCATTATTAGATTACATGCTTTCTTTATTTTCTTTATTTGGGATTATAATTTTGCTTAGTATCAAATTCACTTATCATGGCATTCCATAACCTTTTGGTTGATTAAATGTTATATGTGAGACCAATTATTTATGGGATTAATCTCATCTCAGTTTAGCGTGATATTTTGTGTACATTAACATCAATGAAATACGTTTTTTTATTGCACTTAATTGGATTTGAGGTAATCTCTATGGAAATTTTCTTCAAAATTGACTGATCAATCATTTACATCACAATGATCACATCACAAATTAAGTAACACATTGAACAGTTTTCGGTACTATTAATTGCTCACAACTTAAATTTTATTATTTCAATATGAAGATCAACTTTGGCCTTGCAAATCTCTACATTCAATATTTTATTTCACCCACACTCTAGCAATCTTGTTTATTGCTGTCACATTTCTCACCTGATGACTCAATTTTGTTTGCTTAATTGAGCATTCACTCTTCACTTGAGCATTTCTTATTTGAGCACAACAACAACTCAAATGAACTGCCTATATTTATAGGTGAAGAGGGAAATTGTTGGGATATATACTATTAACCATATGTTAAGATATAATATTTATCATAGAATAAATATTTATTCAATTTTAATAGATCATATATTCGTTTATGGTGTTTGTTTACTTATATAGTAGATGATTTAGTGTGTAGAGTTTTAGCTTATACACAGAGGATTAAATCATTGGTTCTTATAAGTATAAAGTTTTTTGTTCAAAATCTAGGATGAAAATTGGACATGTCATCGGTACGCTTGTAGCACAAGATTATATGTAATTTATCTTGATTATGGGAATGGTATAGTTCCAATTTCTCATGCTAGTGCATTTCGTATGTATTAAATGGGACTGAGTATAGATAGTTGTTTTAGACTGGCTGACAAAAACATATTCTCTAAACTATTAAATGTACTTATATTCTTAGTTCTGATATAACTATTATGATCTGTATATATTAATTATCGTTTTGATTTATTAAAAGGTGAGATTCTGAGATGGGTCAATATGCCTAGTAGATTGGATAATAATAATATATATTGGTGAAATAATAAGTTAGTTGATGGAATCAATGTCTCGTTATAGAGATTGATTTATATGCCTTTTGAGAAACTTATAAGTTTTCATCGTGTCAAACCATGCAAGTGGATTTATGAATCTGACACATGATGTAACACCTCAGATCTCAACACAAAGAAAATCCTAGTTTTCAGAAAATCTGGTGTCAGTACCAACGGAACCACCCATGGACCGTATATGGGACCACGAACCGTAGTTGGGGTTCCGTCGTTAAGGCCCAAATCTTTATAGTCTCGGATCCCACCCACGGTCGACAAGTACGGTCCCTGGTTGGACCTACGGACCGTAGGTTAGGGTCAGTAGCCAGTTAGAGGGAAATTGTTGATGGGTCAACTTCAAACGGTCATAACACTTAGCAGAAAAAGAGTTAGGTGACCCATGACCTATCAAATGAAAGATAATTGAATTTTATTTCCAACTCCACCGAGTTTTCTAAAATCTCATCTCCGAGTAAAAATTTATGCTCGTTTTAGTGAAGCCTGGTCGGGCAGACTTGACCGACGAACCAAACGACAACCAGTAGGTCAAACAATGGACCGTAGGTCCCTTTGTGGTAGGCTTCGTCAAAATTAAGTTAGGGTCGTTTTGGTCCTTTCACCTATGCGTTGGGCACTTAAACTATGTCGTTTGATGCCTAAACTGCGTTGTTTTACTCAGTTTAAGCCTAGTAACTTAGTTAGAACTTAGCCTAAAGCAGTATTCACTAATAAAATCATCAAACATAGAACAAATGAGGAGAAAAGAGGCTACCCAAACACTTCAAAGAACTCAACACGTTTTCTTCAGTTCCAACCCTGAAATTGAAAGATTTCTCCATAGATTTTGTCACCAGGTATGTGGGATTTCACTAGTGGGTTCCTTTCACCCAGTAGGTCCCTAGAATTCAGTTAGATATTTTATTCCTATATCTTGCTTAGACCTAAGGTTTCTAAAACCTTAGATATTAGTTATGAATTAGCTGTTAGAGTATTCCTAATCAGATTATCATGTTTTTGAGAATCGTTGCTTAGTTCTTTGCATGAAACTCAAAACCCTAGCTGTGTAGATTCTCTTAGTTCATGAATTACACATGCTAGGTCAGTTAAATAGATATACATGCTCCAGTTTCGAATGTCACATTATAAGTGTATTTCAGCATGAACCCTATTTTGAGTTATAAATCTTGAGAAACATTTTAAAGCCAACACTTGAGTTTTAAACTGAGTTTTTGAGAAAGTTAAGATGAGTTTTAAGAAAGAACTTCTAGAACATGATTAGTATGACAATCGAGTAGGACATCAATGTTTAAGTAGTATGGTATCTGGATATACCATTAATGTTTATGCAGTATTACTTCCCGAGTCGTCAATGATCATATTATAATATGATTTTGAATTGTTTTTTAGAAAGAGTTTTCAAGTATTAGTATTTGCATGTCAGTATTTTGAGTTATTCAGTATTTCAGTCATCATGTATCATATATATATATACATACATACATACATACATATATATATATATATATATATATATATATATATTCAGTTGGGAGTAGGCTTAGCACAGAGTGGACTACGGTTTCATTATACCCTTATAGTCCCAGAACTACGTGCCCCCATAGGTTAAGTCCCGGCATCAGTTTTAGTGATCACGCCAGTCACATCTTTATACCTATGGCAAGGTATATCGGTCCCTTCGATGGGGTGTGTACATCAGACATCACAAATAGCTCATGTGGTAGTTATGTCGGTTACTAGTAGCTCCCATAATTAGACTCTAGTGTATTTGACCAGGTTTTCAGTTATACTTCAGTAATCAGTCTTAGCATGTTCAGTACTTGGTCATTGCATTCAGTTTAGTTCTTTTGAGTATATATTAGTATTTTTCATCATGTTCAAATTATGTCATTGCTTAGTTATGCTTTGTTCAGTTATATGTTTGTTCAGTTTTTATCCCATCCTTCATATTCAGTACCTTCTAAGTATTGACGCATACTCTACGCTACATCTTTTCATGATGTAGGTTCAGGTTCTCAGCATTTAGATCACGCGTAGATCGGTTCCTGATCCACATTCAGCAGCTTCAGTGGTGAGTCATCATACTTCGAGGATAATAGACATGTTTTAAGATTTAGTCTTTCATTTTAGTTTCAGTTTTGCTAGGGTTAGCTGGGGACATGTCCCAGCAACTCTAGTCAGTTAGAGGCTTTTTCAGACATAGTATTAGATTCAACTTCAGTCTTTGAGTGATCGTTCAGTAACACTAAACTCTTAGAATGTTTTATCTATTTAGACCAGTATTGGGTATTCCCCATCATCCAGTTATCTCAGATTTTAGCTTCTGTATTATTTTCTCTTTCATAGATATTTTCATTTTTGCTTATGATAAGCCAGCTCAGGGTTAGCTTGGGGTCACTCGTGATCCTAGGTCCCGTGTTTACATCTAGGGGGTAGCCTCGGGGTGTGACAAACTTTGTATCATAGCAATCGGTTTAAGAGTCCTAGGATGTCTAAAAGTCGCACTAAGTAGAGTCCTTTTCATAGGTGTGAAGTGCACCACATCTAATGAGAGGGAGGCTACGAAGTGTTTTAGGAAAACATCACTTTCTTTGCCACTCTTATTGTGCATAAGGTATGATCCAACTTCTCATTTCTAATTCGACGTTATGTGTTTCATATCATGCATCCTCGTAGAGCTTAGCCAAAGAATGCTAATGCATGTAATGCTAACACAGTTTCTCTAGTCCCAGACCATGAGGTTTCGAATGCGATGTTTGGGAATGCGATTCAAATTTTGGCTTAGAGTATGACTAACCAGAACAATGAGTAGGTTCCAGTTCCTAATAATAGTAATGGTAGATTTCAGTATCATTCTAGGCATGAATTGGTTACATTCATGTTATGCCTCAGTCGATTGTAGAACTAGGATCGTTTGGTTTGAGTTTCCAAATGAGTCAGTCTTAGAATAGAAGAGTAGTAGCTCAGTGCCCTTAGGTCAATTTATCTCTTACCTTAAGGCTAGAAAGATGATCTCTAAAGGGTAGTGTAGCACATGTTGAGGAAGAAAAGAAGGAATTAGCAAAAAGACGTTCATTTGCTTGCTCGCTTATGAGTTAGTCTTACGGGCCTGTCAGATGGTGGTGTGATAGTCCAGAATAGATCGGAATCTTCATTGGTAGTGGAGGTTAAGGAAAAACAAGATAGTGATCCTATACTACTTCAGTTGGAAGGTGCAGTTCATCAATAGAAAGTAGAGGTTTTCTCCCAAGGGGGAGATGGTCGCTTATGTGTTCCTAAGGGGATGAGTAGGTGAAGTAGCCTTGATTGGGCCAAATTCGATTCATGATGTTATGGAAAAAAGGTCAGCTCATCAGAAATAGACTTAAGACAGAAGTCCTATGCGGATGTAAGGAGAAAGAACTTAGATTTTGAGATAGATAATTGGGTTTTCCTGAAAGTATCACCTATGAAAGGGTGATGAGATTTTTCAAACTTGGAGGAGTCAGTCCATAGAGGGAGCTACTTGGGAAGTAGAAGCAGCCATAAAGGTTAAGTATCCTCACTTCTTTCCTTCCGATTTTGTTTCATCTTGAGATAATAGTTTCCTCTCTAGTCTATCAGTTTACTCGTGCGTAAATTCAGTCTTAGTACCTTGTTCCTTTAGTTGTTCTTGTATTTTCAGCATATTTGCATGTTCTTGGAACTCAGTTCAATTAGATATCAATTTCTAGTACTTAGTGGTAGGGATTGCAGCTCCTTCCCTCCATACCCAGCTAGTTTAAACTTCATTCGAGGACGAATGTTCCCAAGGGGGAGATATTGTAACACCTCGGATCTCAAAACAAAGAAAATCCTAGTTTTCAGAAAATTTGGTGTCACTACCAACAGAACCACCCACGGTCCGTAGGTGGGACCACGGACCGTAGGTGGGTTTCTGTTGTTAAGGCCCAAATCTTTATAGTCTCTAATCCCACCCACGGTCGACCGGTATGGTCCGTGGTTGGACCTATATACCGTAGGTCTGACTGTAGGTGAGGGTCAGTAGCTAGTTGGAGGGAAATTGATGATGGGTCAACTTCAAATGGTAACAACTCTTAGCACAAAAGGAATTAGGTGGCCCATGACCTATAATTGAATCATCTTTCCAATTCCACCGAGTTTGCTAAAACCTCATCTCCGAGTAAAAAGTTATGCTCGTTTTAGTGAATCCCTGTCGGGCAGACTTGACCGACGAACCCAAACAACGGTTTTAGTTTTGAGGTTGAATACACCCATTAAAATGTATTCCTACTCTATTTCTCATACTCAGCTTTGGACTTTACTGTAGCTCATCTGCCATTGTGGCAGTGTTTTAGTCGCATGTGTGAACTTCTCTGTGGGAACCGTTTCTTTGCAGGTCCAAGGATATATTATTATTTGACTTTTGCAGGGGCGGCTCTATGTTTGGAGATGTGGGATCGTATAAAGTAGTAGGCACATATTGTCCTGTTGTGTTTGACAACCCTTGTGGTGTTGTTGTGAGTGTTTCAGGACCATTTGAAGATCTGTTATTGAATTTCGCAAACGCCAGTTGGATGGTCTAATATTCTAAGGCAGTAACAGGGAGTAGAGGATGTAACAGGGCATAGCTATTTATTTATTGGTGAATTTGGATGTTTGTTCTAATACTGCCGGTTTGATTGTTGTTGAATGTGCACTGGTTTGATTTAAAAAGAGGTTAGCAAGTAGGTATGTTTGTTGGTGGATAGTCGCTGGTGACTATTCATGATGTGATTGTTGGAAGTCATGTGTGTTTGTGAAATATTTTGATAATGGGCAAAGGTGTATGGTAATGTGAGGGGGTCGTACATTAGACGTGTATGCCAAGTATTGACATCCCTATACATGGAGTAGTTTATCGATAATGTGTATTTCAGTTGTACATAATATGACCTTGTATTTTATTTTTCAGTACGCCATACTTACTGACGTGTCACGCATCTTTGTGTAGTGTTGTAACACATGTATAGGCGAGGGGTCGCATTATAAATTTGTTGTTACGATATTTGTTTGCAAATAATTCTGCAGGACTTAACCGTTTGGGTTGTTAGTTATGTTATGTCATGAAAAACATGTCCCTTTTAAATAGTGTATAATAATTAAACTGTATATTTACATAACTGAATCTACACAACAGTAATGTCATATTTGGTAGTTCTCTGGTGTTGTTCATATAGTCTCTTCTTCCACCAAACTTTTGAATACATCCAATTAATCATTCATTTGCTTCATTTTGTGTGTATTTTTTTCCATGTTTGATTTCTTCCAATTCTTAGTAGTAATCAAATCTCGCCTAAAACTTCCTTGTACACAATATTTCTTGTGTACGTCCCTTTGTGCTGATCTGGTTGTTCAGTCATGACCAATACTTTTGTTTTCACCATAGATATTCCTTTAGACAGTGCTACGTACAGTTGGCCATGTGAGAAAACATGTTGTGTGAGGTAAAATCCAACATTCAGTATTGTTTGGCCTTGTGCTTTATTTGTTTTCATCGCAAAACATAGACGTATTTTTATCGGGTGGTGATAGTTGTATCCTTGGAATAAACACTTGCTTTGTGGCATATTGTCTTGTTGTTATTTCGGCATGTATGACATTTTTGTCAAAACCTCTACAAATTAATTGTGTCCTATTGCACAATCCATTTGAGGGGTCTAGATTTCTCAGCATCATGATGGGTGCATTTTCTTTTAGCACTAACCTGATTTGTAGAATGTTAAGATTCATTAATTGATATGTATTTGTAAGCACGTAATTGTTGACTTCTCTTTCATACTAAGAAGTAACATAATAAGACAACTCTAAAAGTTTAGAAGGATTTGATAATGTACCTATGCGGCGGGAGTCCATTTGGTGTTAAGGTGTTGAGGTATTCTTCTTGATAGTAGTTGCTGGTATCATCTTCCGATAAGTCAAAAATGATATATGTTTTGGTTTCTCCAGGGAATTTCCCAATCATCATTTCATTTAGGTTATCTACAAATTCATTTCTACTTGCTAAGATTGCTCGTTCTGATATATAGTCAGCAGATCTGTAATTTTGTTGAAGTGATGGAAAGATTTTTGTCACGCCCCGAGTTACCCCCGAGACGTGGACACGTGACCTAGGCTCAAAATTGACCCCAAGCTAACCCTGCTGTCATAATCTTGAGCATACTAAAGATAATACTGAGAAATAAAACTGGTGCGGAAGCTAATCATAAATAAATCTGAAATGATGGGGAATACACATATACTAAAACTGAATATCAAATCAGAGAGTTTAATACAAAAGAAACATCAAACTGAAATACTAAGATGAATCTGACTATGTTTGAAAATAGCCTCTAACTAACTAGAAGTGTTGGGACATGCCCCAGCTAAGTCTAGCAAAACTGAAACTAAAAGACTGAAATAATGAAAAAGATAACATGACTATTGTCCTCGAAAAATGAGGATTCACCACTGATGCTAATGAAATAGAGATCGGGAACTGATCTAAGCGTGATCTGGATGCTAAGAATCTAAACCTACATCACAAGAAGATGTAGCCCAGAGCATGTGTCAGTACTTGAAAGGTACTAACCATGCAGGATAGAGTACAACTGAAATAAACATATAACTGAATAGGCAATAAAGCAAGAGTATAATCTGAACATGATATAGATACTGAATACTAAGCTAACTGGATGCAATGACCAAATTTAGACATAGTGATGCGGAATACTGATTATATTGAAATGTGGTCAATGCAATGGAGTCTGACTGAACTGTGGGAGCTACTAATAACTGATAATAAAATCATATGAGCTAAATGTGGAATCTGATGTATACGTCCCATTCAGAGGACCCAATACACCTGGCCAATGGTGTAGAGGCATGCTGGCGTGATCACTAAAATGATGCCCACAGAGGGGACTTACAACCTACGTGGCTCATAGTTCTGGGACTATATGGGTAACTGTCCCTAGTCTAATTCGATATTATGCTACTCCCAATAGATTAAATGATTAACACATTCTGACTGAATTTCTGTAATAAACTGGATAGCTCAGAACTAGCATGCAAACTGAGAATGCACATTAATATACTGAAAGTAATGCATTCTAAAACTAAGGCATGTATATCTGAAATATTGAAATATCTGAGCTAGCATGTGTATTTCAAGAACTAAAGAACTACCAAGCTAGGGTTCTGCATTTCATGCAAGAAACGAAGTAATAACATGATAATCTGATTTATATAAATAACTAATTCATGATAATCTGCTGAAGTTCTAGAAACCCTATGTCTAGTTAATAATAGGGAATCAAGAATCTTACTGAATTCTAGGGACCTAATGGGTGAAAGGAACCTACTAGTGAAATCCCACATACCTGGTGACGAATTCCACGGAGAAATCTTTCTATTTTGGGGCTGGAACTGATCGAACCTTGTTGCGTTCTTGAACTAGGGTTGCTCACCTCTTTCTTCTCTTTCTCTTCTAACGTCAAATTTTCTAAGTTTGATGAAAGATCTGACTTAGGTAAGTTCTTTTTATGTTTCTAGGCTAAAACTAATCAAAACCACGTAGTTTAGGGTTAACACGACTTCCAAAAGACCCCTGACTTAAACTGCTGATGAGGCTGACCACGGCCACCTTCACGGACCGTGAAGTGGGCCGTGGTCTTCACTTGGTGACTACTAAGCTGAGGATCTGTCTCTCGAGCCTTACTACGGTCCGTGTGAGGGACCACGGACCGTAAAGGACCTCATGGTCCTCACTTGGGCTGAGGTCTGGTGGCTCAGGATTTAGGGGGCTACTAGTTAGGTTTCACGGATGCTCCCACGACCCATCTTCAGGACCACCAACCATGAAGGTCCCCGTGGTCCTTACTTGGGCAAGGGGTGTCTTAGGGCTAGGCTAGGGAGGATACTGCCTAGACGCCACCACGGCCCATCGTCAAGGTCACGAATCGTGTTGGTGCCCTTGGTTTGACGTCTGGGCCTGGTGACTTCCAAGTCATGACCACGGGAAGGTCAACGTACCGTGGACCCTATCACTGTCCATGAACCCTGTCGTGGTTCACTACCTTAGGTAGTTTTCTGCCCAAAAAAATCTAGGTCTGGTTTTCGAGGTGTTACAATATCGCCCCCTTGAAATCATTCATCCTCGAATGAAGACTAAACTAACTGAAATAGAGGGGATGAGCTGCAACCCTACCATTAAACATTGAAGATTGATTTCTGACTGAACTGAGTTCCAAAAACATGCAAATACGCTGAAAATTCAAGTACAGACTGAAGGAACATGATACTAAGACTGATTCTACGCATGAATGACTGAAAAACTGAAGAAGAACTATTACCTCAAGCTGGAGTGGAATCAGAAGGAAAGAGGTGAGGATACTTGGACTTAATAGTTGTTGCTGCTTCCCAAGTAGCTCCCTCTACAGACTAACTCCTCCACAAAACCGTGACTGAAGCGACTTTTTTGTTTCTCAACCTTCTGACGTGGCGATCAAGGATCCCAACTGGTACATCCTCATAAGAAAGACTATCTTTTACAGCCACACTCTCTAATGGTACTACGGATGCTGGATCACCCACACACTTCCTCAATAGTGAAATGTGAAAGACTGGATGCACTGCTGCTAATTCTCCTGGCAACTCTAACTCATAAGCCACTTTACCAATCCTTTTTCAGAAACTTGTAAGGGCCTACATATCTAGGACTGAGCTTCCCTTTCTTGCCAAATCTCATCACCCCTTTCATGGGTGACATTTTCAAGAAAACCCAATCATCAACTTGGAACTCTAGTTCCTTTCTCCTTACATCTACATAAAACTTTTCGCGACTCTAGGTTGTCTTAAGTTTATCTCTAATAAGTTGCACTTTCTCCATAGCATAATGGGCTGAATCTGGCCCTATCAAGGATGTTTCAACTACTTCAAACCAACCAATAAGAGATCTGCATCTACGCATATACAATACCTCATAAGGGGCCATCTAAATGTTGGAATGGTAGCTATTATTGTAGGCGAACTTTATAAGAGGAAGGTGATCATCCCAACTACCCTTGAAGTTGATCACACAAGCTCTCAACATGTCCTCTAAGGTCTGAATGGTACGCTCTGCCTGACTATCCGTCTGTGGATGAAATGTTGTGCTAAGATTAACTTGAGTACCAAGACCTTTCTGAAATAACTTCTAGAAATGAGAGGTAAACTGAGGACTTCTATCTGAGATGATAGACAAGGGTACCCCATGCAACCTGACTATCTCATTAATGTAAAGCTTGGCGTAGACCTCTGCCGAATCTATAGTCTTGATCGCCAAAAAGCGAGAACACTTAGTGACTCTATCAACTATCACCCAAATGGAGTCATGTTGTCTGCGAGTATGAGGTAAACATGTGATGAAATCCATGTTGATCACTTCCCACTTCCAAGTAGGAATGTCGATCTTTTTAGTCATACCCCCTGGTTTTTGATGTTCTACCTCCACTTGCTGACAATTGGGGCACTTAGCGACAAAATCTGCTATATCCCTCTTCATGCCATTCCACCAAAACACTTCCCACAGATCACGGTACATCTTAGTGGTGCCTGGATAAATAGAATACCTAGAGTTATGGACTTCTACAAGAATCTGTTGTCTCAACTTGCCCACGTTAGGAACACATAATCGACCCTAGCAACGAAGCACACCATTTCCCCGTTGGGAGAATACCTCAACTCTCTATTGATAAACTGCACCCTTGAGTTCGAGCAATATCAGATCACTGTCTTGCTTTTCCTTAACCTCCACTACCAATGAAGATTTTGATCCATTTTGAATTGTCACACCGCCATCTGATATGCTTATAATACGAACTCCTAAACGAGCAAGCTTGTGAACATCCTTTTCTAGCTCTTTTCGTTCTTCCTCAACATGTGCTACACTACCCATAGATTGTCTGCTAAAGGCATCTGCTACTACATTTGCCTTACTAGGATGGTAATGCACACTCATGTCATAATCCTTGAGGAACTCAAGCCATCTTCTCTAGCAAAGATTCAATTCTTTCTGGGTGAACACTTATTGAAGGCGCTTATGGTCTGTGAACACGTCTACGTGGCCACCATACAAGTAGTGTTTCCAAATCTTGAGTGCAAACACCACCGCTGCAAGCTTGTGGCCATGAGTCCGATAATTATTCTCATGCACCTTAAGCTATCTAGAAGCATAGGCTATAACCTTACCTCGTTGCATTAACACACAACCTAGGTTGATCCTGGATGCATCACAATAAATCACATATCCATCTAAACCCTCTGGTAGAGTCAAAACATGAGTTCTTGTAAACCTAGTTTTCAATTCTGCGAAGCTTTTCTCCCAATCATCTGACCATTGAAACTTGACCATCTTCTGAGTCAACCTAGTCATTGGTGAGGCTATGGATGAAAATCCTTCCATGAACCATTTGTAATAACCTACTAGACCCAAGAAACTTTTGATATCTGCAGGAGAGGTAGGTCTGGGCCATTGTTTCACTGCCTCTATTTTCTGGGAATCCACTCGGATCCCTTTGTTGGATACTATATGCCCAAGGAAAGCAACTGATTGTAACCAAAACTTGCACTTGTTAAATTTTGCGAATAATTGGCAATCTTTGATAGTTTGCAGAACAACTCTCAAATGACTCACACGTTCTTCCCCATTCCTAGAGTAAATGAGGATATCATAAATAAAGACGATAACGAACAAGTCCAAATACTGCTTGAACACTTTGTTCATCAAATTCATAAAAGTTGTAGGAGCATTGGTTAGTCCAAATGACATAACTACAAGTTCATAATGATCATACCAAGTTCTGAAGGTTGTCTTCGGAATGTCACTATCTCTGACTTTGAGTTGATGATAACCTGATCTGAGGTCTATCTTTGAGAAATGACTAGCACCTTGAAGTTGGTCAAACAAGTCATCAATCCTGGGGATGGGATACATATTCTTGATTGTGACCTTGTTCAACTGCCTATAGTCAATGCACATTATGAGTGAACCATCTTTCTTTTTCACAAACAACACTGGTGAACCCCATGGCGAGATACTAGGTCTGATAAAGCCCTTATCTAGAAGGTCTTTCAACTACTCTTTCAATTCCTTAAGCTCAGCTGGAGACATTCTGTAAGGAGGAATAGAGATAGGCTGGGTATCTGGAAGGAGATCAATTCCAAAGTTGATTTCCCTATCGGGAGGAACTCCGAGAAGATCTTCTGGAAACACTTCTGGAAACTCATTAACCATTGGAACTGACTCACGCGTTGGGGTTTCGGAGCTTGAATCCTTAACCCGAACTAGATGATAGAGATAACCTTTAGAAATCATCTTTCTGGCCTTAAGGTAAGAAATGAATCGACCCATAGGCACTAAGCTACTACCTTTCCATTCTAAGATTGGTTCGTCTGGAAACTGAAAACGAACAATCCTAGTTCTACAATCAACTGAGGCATAACAAAAATGTAACCAATCCATGCCTAGAATGACATCAAAGTCTACCATTTCTAACTCTACAAGATCTGCTGAGGTGACTTTTTGGGAGACTGTGACAGGGCAATTTATGTATACCCGTCTAGCTATAACTGGGTCACCGACTGGAGTAGAGACTGAGAAAGGTTCTGAGAGAGTTTCTATACTAACATCTAACTTAACTGCTATATAAGGAATTACAAAGGAAAGAGTAGCCCCTAGATCTAACAAAGCATAAACATCAAGATCAAAGACTCGTAACGTACCAGTGACTATATCAGGAGAATCTTCCTGATCCTGGAGAGCCTCAAGAGCATAGAGCCTATTTTGGTGTTGTCCGCCACCTATACCATATGAGTTACCCTACTGAGTCAGGTGACTTGTTGGTGCCGCTGAAGTTGTGGACTGAGCTCTACCATTGCCTCTTTGACCTTCTTTAGAAGGGCAATCCCTCAACCTGTGACCAGACTAACCAAATCCAAAATATCCTTCCTTTCCTGCAAAGCACTCACCCGGATGGTTCTTACCACATTTAGGGCAAGTTGGGTAGGTTTTGGTTCCTGAAATACTTCCTTGAGACTTAGAGCCTGATGCCCTACCTTTCTGATCTTGTCTAAACTTGGAGGATGGAACACTATCTGATGAAGGTGTTGGAGCTGAAAATTTATGCTGACCCTGCGAGTGATTTCCGCCACCTAATTTCTGCTGAGAATAGTCATAGTTTCCGACCCTAGCCTCTTTGTGCTCCTTAGCCTATTCCCTAAGCTTATCACATTCAACCTGTTGAGCTTGAGTCATGAGCCTCGAGATGCTCATATTTTCCAGCAATATAGTATTTCTACAGTCTATTTTCACAAGTCTGACACTCCATATAGAAACTTATTCATCTAAGCCTTGGAATCAGCAACCATGTAAGGAACATACTTGGAGAGTTGGGTAAACTTGAGCCTACCTTGCCTTAAGTTCATAAATTCCTGAGGTTTTGCCTCCCTTAGCTCTCTTGGGAAAAACATGTCCAGGAAGATCTCCTTAAAGCAATCCCAAGTGATAGGAGCTGCATTTGTACCCCTGTTCTCTTTCCACTGAGTATACCAGATATGAGCCACATCCTTCAGTTGATAAGATGCTAGCTCAACCCGATCATTCCCAGTTACCGGCATCACTTCAAAGATCTTCTTGACCTAAGAACTCTGGAGGATTCATCCTAACAAAATCTCGCACTTTAGATGCAGTTGACCCAACATTAGCATTTTCCGGAATTGGAGCCCGCTGATTGTTCTGGTGGCAATGCTCTGAACCAACATCTGAATACCATTCCGAAATTCAGCATTCGAAACTTCTTGATCTGGGACTGGAGGAGCTGCATTTGCGTTCCTGGCATTCGCATTCCTAGCGTTAGCTCTATGAGGAGGCATGATTACTGAAACATAGAACGTCGAGTTAGAATGGAATTAGATCATACCTTACGGACGATAAGAGTAACAAGAAAATGAAGATTTTTTCTAAAACACTTTGTAGCTTTCCCTCTCATTAAATATGGTGCACTTCACACCTATGAAAATAACTCTACTTAGTGCGGCTTTTCACACATCCTAGGACTCTTAAACCTACTTCTCTGATACCAAGTTTGTCACTCCCCGATTAACACCCGAGACGCGAACATGAGACCTAGGATCACAAGTGACCCCAAACTAACCCTGCTGGCATAACCTTGAGCATACTAAAGATAATATTGAGAAATAAAACAGGTGTGGAAGCTAATCATAAATAAATCAGAAATGATGGGGAATAACCACATACTAAAACTGAATATCAAATCTGAGAGTTTAATACAAAAGAAACATCAAACTAAAATACTAAGCTGAATCTGACTATGTCTAAAAATAGTCTCTAACTGACTAGAAGTGTTGGGACATGCCCCAGCTAATTCTAGCAAAATTGAAACTAAAAAATTGAAATAATGAAAAAGATAACATGACTATTGTCCTCGAAGAATGAGGACTCACCACTGATGCTAATGAGCTGGAGATCGGGAACCGATCTAAGCGAGATCTGGATGCTGAGAATCTAAACCTATATCACAAGAAGATGTAGCACAGAGTAAGCGTTAGTACTTGAAAGATACTGAGCATGCATGATAGAGTACAACTGAAATAAACATAACTGAACAAGCAATAAAGCAAAAGTATAATTTGAACATGATATAGATACTAAATACTGAGCTAACGGGATTCAGTGACCAAATTTAGACATACTGATGTTGAATACTGATTATACTGAAATGTGGTCAATGCAATGGAGTCTAACTGAACTGTGGGAGCTACTAATAATCGATAATAAAACCACATGAGCTAAATGTGGAATCCGATGTATACGTCCCATTGAGAGGACCCAATACACCTGGCCAATAGTGTAGAGGCATGCTAGTGTGATCACTAAAACGATGCCCACAGAGGGGACTTACAACCTACGTGGCTCGTAGTTATGGGACTATATGGATGACTGACCCTAGTCCAACTCGGTATTATTCTACTCCCAATAGATTAAATGATTAACACATTATGACTGAATTTCTGTAATATACTGGATAGCTCAAAACTGGCATGCAAACTGAGAATGCACATTAATATATTGAAAGTAATGCATTCTAAAACAGACGCATGTATATCTGAAATATTGAAATATCTGAGCTAGCATGTGTAATTCAAGAACTAAAGAACTACCAAGTAAGGGTTATGCAATTCATGCAAGAAATGAAGTAATAACATGATAATTTGATTTGGAACATATAAATAACTAATTCATGATAATATGTTGAAGTTCTAGAAACCCGAGGTCTAGTTAATAATAGGGAATCAAGAATCTGACTAAATTCTAGGGACCTAATGGGCAAAAGGAACCCACTAGTGAAATCCCACATACCTGGTGACGAATTCCACGGAGAAATCTTTCGATTTCGATGCTGGA
Organism: Solanum acaule; assembly: GCA_036250505.1. Classification (NCBI taxonomy): domain Eukaryota; kingdom Viridiplantae; phylum Streptophyta; class Magnoliopsida; order Solanales; family Solanaceae; genus Solanum; species Solanum acaule. Next base: position 26,470 of record JAJOOR010006461.1, read on the forward strand.
AATGATGGAACCTTGTTGCGTTCTTGAACTAGGGTTGCTCACCTTTTTCTCCTCTTTCTCTTCTAACGTCCAAATTTTCTAAGTTTGATGAAAAATCTGACTTAGGTAAGTTCTAGTTATGGTTTTAGTCTAAAACTAATCAAAACCACGTAGTTTAGGGTTAAAACGACGTAGCTTAGGGGTCCAATGAAATAGGAAAAGACCAAAAGACTCTTGACTTAAACTGCTAATAGGGCTAACCACGGCCACCTTCACGGACCGTGAAAGGGACCACGAACCCTCAAGTTGATCGTGGTCTTCAGTTGGTAACTACTAAGATGAGGGTCTGTCCCTCGAGCCTTACCACAGCCCGTGTGAGGGACCACGGACCATGAAGGTCCTCCTGGTCCTCACTTGGGCTGAGGTCTGGTGGCTCAGCATTTAGGGAGCTACTGGTTAGGTTTCACGGATGCCCCCACGACCTGTCCTCAGGACCACGGACCGTGAAGGTCCCTATGGTCCTTACTTGGGCAAGGGGTGTCTGAAGGCTAGGCTAAGGAGACAAGTGTGTAGACGTCACGGACACTACCACAGCCCATTGTCAAGGCCACGGACTGTGAAGGTGACCGTGGTCTGATGTCTGGGCCTGGTGACTTCTAAGTCATGACCACGGGGAGGTCAACGGACCGTGGACCCTATCACGATCTATGAACCCTGTCGTGGTTCACTGCTTCAGGTAGTTTTCTGCAAAAAAAAAAATTGGGTTGGTTTTCGAGGTGCTACAATTTCCCTGACCTGACCAATGATTCTTCTAGATTACTATCCTGACTTAGTTGGACAGTCATTTGTTCTGGAAGTGCTATTAAATTATCCTTTATTGTGGTTTCATCTCCATTTCCAATACGAAGCACGAAGTCTCTGAAAGTTGTATCTGCTCTTGCTCGCATATTTGTCGAAAGTTGAATCTTTTCCATTAATGGCCACAAATACGACCTAACCAAACTTGCATCTATCATCTCTGTGCGTGTAGATTTTGGTACAGCAGGCAAAACTTGATGAAAGTCCCCTCCAAATACCATGACTTTACCTCTAAAAGGTATGGCACTATCCATTATATCGCGAAAGCTTCTGTCGATGGTTTCAATTGTTTGTCACTTAGCCATGGGTGCTTCGTCCCATATTATTAACTTTTCTTGTCTAATTAGTTTAGCTCCCCCACCTTTTTTTGACATATTTTTTATTGTTGTCTCATTTGCTTGTAGTGGTATGCCAAAACTTGTGTGTGTTGTATAACCTCCAAGCAATATTGATGTCGCTACACCACTAGTTGCAGATGCCAATGCTATCATACCGTTTGGTCTCACCTTTGCCAGTAATGCCTGATATAGGAAAGTTTTCCCGGTTCCCTCAGGCCCATCTACAAAGAATAACCCCGGTGTTTCTGAGTTGACCCTTTCGAGAATGGTATTGAAAGCTTGTGCTTGTTGTTGATTCAACTTTGATTGAGCGTCAACATCTTCAACTGGCACCTTCACAAACATTTCTTCTATTATTTATCTACATTCATGTGGGCCAGTTTGATGTACTTGTTGTTTGATTTGAGAGATATGATATTTGTCAACACTTTGTCCCATACTCTCCAAGTAATAGTTAATACTTTTCAAGGTACATTGGATTTGTGCCTCAGTTGTGTTGGAATGGCTCCTTTGAAAGTCTTCGGACATATCACTGTAATAGGTGTCCCAGAGATATCTGACATCTGTTGGGTTGCAATGAACTAAGATTGTAGCAAACAAACATCGAAGGGCGCTGGGCATCTTGAAGGTGACAGCCTCGCGTAAACATTCTCAAAAGTTGTTATTTGATTCTAATAACCCTCTTTCTTTGGCTGCCTACTTAAAAGTTTCACAATACTTTTGTCACGACCCAACTCATCGGGCCGTGCGGGCACCTACTCTAACACCTAAGTAGGAGAACCATCATATCCCAATGTTTCAAAAATGCGGAAAATTAGGAAAACTGCCGAATAAAAGAAATTCATGTAATTTATAAATAAAAGTTTTTAAATACAATTCCAGTTAAGACTTGTAAAGTAATTAACCCCAGGGATCTAGTCTAAATAGGTACAAGAACTACCAAGAGTACAAAGTAGAAACAAAATAACTAAAAGACACAGCTCCCACCATGCGGAAGGAAAAATAAAAGCTGTTGGAGATTGCCTTCGCCTTCATCTATGAAACATCACTGATCCTACAACTAGTCTATGCCAAAAAGTCATAGCAAGAGTAGTATCAGTACAACCACACGTACTGGTAGGCATCATCGGCCAACTCAAATACCCACCGCATAATATAAGAAATCAACTGACAAAACATGGAATAAGACTTTTCATTCCTTCACCTTTATAGTTCCCTATCCTTACCATATCCGAATACTTAAATTCCACTAGTACACTTGAATCTAACCCCTTACTCATTCCATTCTTGATTGCATCCTAACCATTTTGTCTCTCAGAGGAAATTTTGAATATACTACTACTACTATCCCTACCTCAACAATAATACCCATTGCCACATTCTAAATAACTAGGATAGCACCGAGACCTTTAGTTCCTCATTACCATGCAACAACCCGATCTAGGGCCCTACCAGTAACAGTTTCCTACACAAACAGATATCTCCAAATAACTTACAACGTCGCAACCCCATACCTAAGAATATAATGACAATCCACTAATCATTTAAGGAAATATGTTAAATTCCACATTATCAATCCCAAGCAATTACGCAAATATGACAAGTCAATGGTCCTCTCATGGAATCCATACCCAAACTGTTAGTGTACCGATACGTGGTACCCAATCCAAGTTAGTGTGCCGGACGTGACACCCGATCCCATATATGCATCGAAACGTGGCACTTGATCCAAGTTAGTGCGTTGGACGTGACACCCGATCCCATATATGCACCGGAACGTGGTACCTGATCCAAGTTAGTATGTTGGAACGTAACACCAGATCTATTCAACAAGCCACAATCACAATCACAATGTACATTCTCACAATCATACAATCAAATCATGATTCATGACATACAATTATCAATCATCCTTATTTACGATTAGTGTGATCAATAATGCAACACTCATATACATACATGCATTATAATGAAGTAATTACTAACATACATCACACCAACATGAAATCACAACATCACCTACCCCTAGTTCATCGACTAAGGCTTTCTCCTACGTTTTACATCTAATTGAATACCTAGGGTACAAGTACAACATCTTATTTTGGTGCACAAAAGCCTATGCGTGAATTCTACTGTCAATTTCCATATACCATGCAATGAATAATGGATGTGTAACTACTCAATGAAATAAACCTACCCTACCTGGGCGCCAAGCAGCTGCATGGAATTATGTCTTTGATTCTTGTTTTCGGACCTCGTGACTGTGGATTTGACCAAATATTTGCAAGCTATCAACCTCCCCACACTAGAAATCTTTTCATCCTTCTTTCCCAAGCCTAGAGCATCTTTTGGAGGGTTTCTGGGGTGATTTACGTCTAATTTAGGTGTTTTTGGAAGAAGGAGAAAATAAAACTTCGCCTTATTTACATTTTGTCTCGCCTATCCCGCTTTGGCATCTACTTACCCCATTGTGGTGCTGCGGCATCTAGCCCACCTTGGTGGGACAGTGCCCCGGTATTTTCCCGTGTTTTGTTTTTCCTAAATAACGACAGTTCGGGTCGTTACAACTTTCCATTAACCATAAGTAAGTTTTCAAATGAAGTTGACCCTCAAACGTGATTCAATAATAGCCTTTCGTAATACCTTTCTCCTTCTCTAGGATTCACTACGATATTGAGTCGATATGTCTATTATGTTAATTTTGTGTGTTTAATTGACATAGACAGTAAGTGTAATTGTCTTACCAATATTTATGCGACCAATGACGGTGCGTAATTTTCTTTTCGTCCAAATTTTTTATTGGGAGTTCCAAACATAATGCTCGGGAAATTCTCTGTAAAGATATTTGTGAGCCTCAACGTCTCTAGAGCACATCCTGAAATACTCGATAAGCATAGTTTGGTTTACAAAATCTGATCCCACAATAGTTTGTAGATTTTGCTTCTTGCAGTAGCACACTACATATTGTTTTGTAAGTATATTATAAACAAATATAATTTTTTCGGCTAGAAATTGGTAGTATCTCTAATATCTGACTAAAATTTGTAAAGTACCCGTTTGTTTGCCTGCTAGATGTAATTGTTGGTTTATAACTATTGGTTGCATTTCAGTTAGGTTGAACTCATTAATTCGCCACATTGCTTCTGGTGGAGACACCCAACGTGCATCGTGGAAGCTTTTGATTTCATCACTGACTTTTTCCCCATCATTTGATTCTATGTGTATGGCACGTTTGTCATGGCCTTTATATATATTTGCAAAGATACTTTACTGTTGTAACTCCTGAGCTAACCTCAAAATTAATATGACAATTATATCTCATCAACAAATATGGATTATAAGGTACAACCCATTGGTTGTTCATCTTCATTCCCCTGACCTCACTTGTTCTCCCATCATTTCTTCTTCTATAAATCGGATATCCATCCTTTCCTTGTATTGTTTTGTTGTTGAATGTTCAGGGGTAGTGAAATTTACATTGTCCATCCTTCATACATGGGCTTGTCTTACGTTTTTCCCCGCAAGGTCCATGTATCATATGTTTGATAACTATTGCACTTAGTTCTGGATGTGTGGCACTATCCGAGATTTCTGCAGTAATGTATCTATCATACTCATTTGTTGATCTTATCTTATTACCTTCTTTAAATATTCGAAGCAGGTGTATATGTGGTAAGCCTCTCTTCTGGAATTCTACCACAAAAACATGTGTTGCAATCGGTCCAAATATTTCTTTTTTGAAAATTTGGTCTTTTAAGTCTTGCAATTTCGCTCGAAACACTCTAGTAACCAAATCAGTCCTGTCTTGAGGTAGTTGACCTAGATGCAATGCTTCTTGAATCTCAACCCAATCTGGGTTACATATCATCATGATGAATAGATCTGGTCTTCCAAACTTTTGAACCAACGCCATAGCATCCATATACCGTCGTTGCATATCCCTAGGGCCTCCAATGAACGATCCTGGTAGTAATACCCTCTGTCCTACCTTGTCTCCTCTACTCTCGCCGGCCATGACACTATTAACAATACCTTGTAGTATCTCCCTTCGATAATTTGATTGCTCTAATCTATAATATTCAAGTCTTGTTGTTTATATTTTGATGTATATGTCCACAACAAACTGCTACAACAATCTCCCACACAGTAATAATATGGACTTGTCACCCGTTCAGACTTGTAGTTTGTAATAGTAGTACTCTATGCAGGAAACACAACCTTTTGTTTCGCGTCGTACACCTACATGAATTTAAAAGTACTTGTTATGGCTTATTGATTATGGTTGTGGGAAATTCATGGACATAACTGGATAATGCAACTCTGTCATTGAGATCATCCAGTTATTTTTTTAATCTGTAAAGTAAACTATCATACATTGCTTTTTTTCTGGTCACGTGTAATGTGTGGAAGGAGGTTTTTTTCATGCAAATTAAATCATATGGTCTATTTTGTTGACCAATTTTATGGTCAATTAGTGTCTACAATTGTACCTAAAGTGGTGCATGGATATATATAATTGCTCTTCTTGCAACTGAATAATAGGTATGATAAGATAGGAATGCGTTAATATATTATAATTCTGATAGGTCAGAGGTATTTATTAGTCGACTGATATTTTGAGTAAAGTAGTTTAGGCTTTTGTTAATACTAATAATGTTAGTCATGTTACACAACTTTATTTCCTTGCGTCGTCCCTTTAGGAATAAAATTTGTGTATGGGAAAACTACTTGAACGCTAGTTGTTTGTGTTTTTTCTCCCTAGATAACTTATCCATTATGTTTGTTGCAGCTGTAAATTTTAAGTTACAAGTTGTAATATACTAGGCGAATGAAAGGATATTTTTCTTGGCTATATTTAAAAGTGGTTACCGTGTTCTTCATTGGCGAACATCTCTGCAGCATTTGTGAATGACGATCTACCTATCTAGGGACTTGTTATTGCAGATGTTTGAGTGTTGTTGATTGGATTGCAACACTTTTGTATTCCTTGATGCCAACCTCCTTTTCCTTTAGGAAGTATTAGAGGATATTGAAGTGGATCATAACAATCATAATAATGTTTGACTCGATGTTTATAACCTGAGTGTTTGTGTACTGCAATATCTCTTTCAAACAGTATATTTGGATTGTTACCATCTACCAAATAGCCGCCACCTGATCCACTGAGGTTTGTTATACACTCATTTTTCTAATGAAGCATTTGCAGCTATGCATATTTCTAGATTTTGAAAGCCTGTATGTTCTTTAAGCTGCGAGAAGAATTCTGCATATGGATTCCGCTCCATTATGTATCTTATTTTGGTCATGACTTCCTCTGATAAATTGGCATCTTCTAGTACGGACATTCTATTGGCTAATTCATGGTCTGTATCATAGAAGTATAGTTGAAAGTACCGTGGTCTGTCATTGTTTGAGATTAATGATGGTAGATCATGATATATTTTTCTTTGTGCCTTGAAACTGTATACTCCTTTCCTGGAAGATGCCAAGTCGTTATCGAGCTTAACTCCAAATGATGTAAAAGCAAAGATGTTATTATACGCGCGTATAGTTTTCCTGAATAACTTGGCCTCTTCTGAGTCTGCCACAAATAATTCATAAAAGTCATCGCCTACTTCATTGGGTGCTAAATTGATATAGCCACCCCTGCAACAGAAGGTTGGGGGCTCATATTCAAACCTCAGAGCATGACAGTAGGTGCATTCTTGTGTTTTTTTTCCAGATTATGAGTTGATGTTATTGTGAACTTCCCATTAGTTACCCCTATAACAGAGAGCCAAATAATATTTAGGAGCGAATGTTATGTATGGTGACACCACTAAATTATATCAAGTTGTTAGTGTAGACTATTTGAGTAAATATACCTCCGTCAGCATTCACCTCGGATATAGCTATACGTTTAATAGATTTTTTCCGCTTCTTCACTTGCGGCTCATGAGCGAGCCCATCTTCTATTTGATTTGTTGATGCCACAAATTTTTCAACCCTCTGCAAGGTCCTGTGTACATCCGAGAATATTTTGCGCTTAGCCCCTAGTGCCAATGTGACATGATGATGTTAAAATTGTAGTATCTTTAGTTGGTTTGTAAGTTTGATTTTGACGTTAAACAAACATTTTGGTAAGCATACCTCTTGTTTTGGGCTGCTGATTATGTTGCACTTCCATTTTTAATTGAATTGCCTTCGAGATAATGGTCTCTTGTATGACATTTTGTGAATATAAAAATTCATTAGTTGAAATTTTGATAGTGTGTGATTATGTAGCACCAAGTTAATTATGTTATGTGTTAAGCCAGTATTACCTACCAGAGCAGAATCGGTGGAGGGCGTATAAGTTGTGTAGTTTTCCTATTTTATATATGATACAGGAAAGTGTTTATGTAAGATGATAGGGGTAATATAATTTTAATAGCGAAGCGACTGAATCCTATATGAAACAATAGACACAATATTTGCACAATGTGCTGCCTGGTCTCCTATAGATTACTTAGGTTCAGGTCATATGTTCGAAATGTCTGCGTAAATAATTATCCGGTGTAACTAATAATTGCATTCTCTATTCCCTACCACCCGAATGGCTTTTAATCTTGTATTACATCTCCTTGCGGCATTTTTTTTGTTGGAATGTTCTATGTTTATGTCTTATCATTTAGGATGGTTTGTGGGGTGGCCAAGGGACTAATGAGACAAGTACAACTGTATGCCAGATTTGTGCTCATCAAGCAATGTCTATCATATGTATAATTGGGATCAGTAAAGACTCTGTCGTATTACTTTTGAAGTCGTGAACTTAGGGATGGAAACGTATGTTTTACCCCACTATATGATAGACGGACAAATGGAAGATGAAGCCAATGTTTTACTGTCAACATGTGTTTTTTATATTTTTCATTATTATGAGAAGCATAATGCATATGCCATTACTGGATGTAGTTTAGAGGGGTAAGATAATCGACTTGTTTATGAATGCGTTAGGAGAATTAAGGGAAATCTACAATTTGTAACTCGCAGTGCGTGATGTCATTGTGTAAAGTTTTTAGTCTAGCGGCTATTATCTAATATGAAACCATAACAGAGGAGTGCAAGGGTAAGGATAATCTATCTGTTTATGAATGTGTTAGGAGAATTAAGGGAAACTTACAATTTGTAATTCACAGTGCGTGATGTTGGTGTGTAAAGTTTTTAGTCTAGCGGGTGTTATTTAATATGAAAGCATAATAGAGGAGTGCACAAATTGATCATGCGGACGGTTTGTGTAAATGAATGTGTCACTGTGTCTCAATCTTTTGTTATTTTAAACTGATAGAAGTATGAAATGTGACGACTATAATATACTGGAGGATCGTGAAGATGAAGGCGTAAAGTTTCATGAATTCTTTTTGTCAGGTGGTGCAGTCCCATAGTGCTTTTATCAGGGGTTTGACGAGTGATTGCAACGATTGAGGAGGCAATTTTTGGTGTGCAGCGCAAAGGAATCCGAAAGTTGCGATGGTTTAGAGAAGGCACGTCTGTTGGTTGATGACTTTTGGTGTGCAGTGCAAAGCAACTAGAAAGTTGTGAAGGTTTAGAGAAGGCACATCTGTTGGTTGATGTGTTGCTTGCCCCTGTCGGCTGGTTTAGTAATGGTAATGCTCTAGTTAAGCAGGATTCAAGACTTTCAGTATATGGGCCTTTCGTGGAAATCTGGAATGTGATATAAATTATAATATACTATTTTTACTATTACGTAATTCTAATTGCTTCTTAGCAATTAAAGTGGGAGCTAATAGCTATTAAGGTCACGCAACTTTAGTAATTTATCTAGCAAAATTATTAAACTTAGTTTTTCATTAATAAAATCAGCCAACGTAAGCTTTTATATCCATAAAATCAGTCAATTTAATTTATCAAGAAATTACTTTATTTTAAATAGCATAGTCACGATTTAATGAATGAACAACTAACTGTAAAGATCAATTGCATTATAAGATTATATTTTAAATAAAAATTAAATCTAACAAACCGTAACATTAATGAAGTAGTAGTCATTGATCAATTGAAAATCATTAATTAATCTTACTTTGTGTTTTGAAAATGATATTATAATGGGATATTGATTTTGACCTATTTCTTTATTATTATATCATGATATACAAAGTAATTATGTGATTTGTAATAATAATTTTATGAGTGATTTTATTGTCCTAAAGATGTGAGTTTAGTGATTTTCTTGATATAGAGCATTGGTTATTGATTCGTCAAGTAATAGTTCTATTTAAGTGCGGCCAAGCAATAATAATCTAATTTGTCGTTACCCCGTCAAATTGTACCCGTGGATAAAGTTGGTGTACATGTAAAAGTAATATCCAGCAGAGGCAATACGTCTATCTAACAAATATGAATTCACACATAAATAGGTAATAAGATACACTCATTGGTTATACAGTAGAAGCCACACATTGTTTAGTTACATAATTCAGAAAGACGTCTAATTTTTATCGGTTTTGGGTTTCTTTAGGTTGATTTAGGTGGCTGCATTTGTGGTTTTCTTAGCCCTCTTCATGTACTTCCTCACTGATTTTACTTCTTCCTCCACGATAATTGGTGCTTCATCTTCCAGTTGATGTATTTCTTCAGCAATTAAGCTCCTTCGGGGGTTTGAATCAGTCAAATCAATTCTGACAAGGAAGTTGAATTGCTTGTCTTTACTCAACACCAATTTGCGGTAGTTGTGACATTCTTCCTTCTTGATAAGATGTAAACAATTGAAAATGTTAGTTGGAAGGTTGCTAGTAAGGTACACATGAGACTATGTAACTATGGCGTGACATTCAGTCAACTCTATAAATAAAGTTCATACCTTTACTAAGGTTGATTATATGTACTCTTGCACGTTGCAGCCTAGTAAATATTTAGCCGCTTCAAAAAGTATGACTCGAGCAAATTGTTCTCCACCACACACTTCAAGTCGTAAGCAGTATCTTCAAAATAGGGGTAAGAATTCAATATGTCAAGTTTACGTGTTTTGTAAGGAGTAAATGTTTAATGGAGATTTAACCGAGTCGAACCTCATTTCATATTCTACATTATCAACGTTGCAATTGGTACAAGCCTAGTATAGGTTTATCATCTTTAAGCTTTTCCAGGAATGCACCGTCATTTTCAGCAAAATCTTCCCAAAGAGTTACACTTGTATGCTCCATCCTAGATTATCAGTTAGAAGTGACTTTGACACCACCATATCTCTATAGATGATAGATTATGAATCATAGCAACTTACAACTTATTTGTAACAACTATTTCCCGTCTCTTAGAAGTCACCTTTTGAATGAGGGGATTCACAGAAACTAAGACGCAAATCAAGTCTGGAAATAGCTCATGTAAATTAGTGAAAACACTTACGTAATGGAGCATGAAAATAACAATTTTGACGTTTGGATAGCTACCTAGAATAGCACCATTAGGTAATTTATCAGCATCGTCTAATGATGAAAAGCCATCAGAGAATTTTTGTGTTGAAACCTCATGGTCAAACTCCTTTATGATAGTGTTGTCTATAAAGGCCAATTCAACTTCTTTATTCACAGAAGAGTAGTTGGGGTTGACACGATCTAAGCGTCCGTTAGCAATGTAGTAACTCTTATTTGGCTTCAAGGAGTCCTTCCATGTTTCGATATGCTTATTAAATAGCGTTGCTTGAATCATTTTCCCCTATTATTAAGCAGGGGGTGGCATAAGTACAACAAACTTGAACGATAGTACGATAACATAAGTAAAAGTGTCAATGTTGTTACCTCTTCATCAACTAATATGATAGTTCTGAAAGACCCTTCATGCCTTGAATTCTTGTAAGGTGTTATTGAACCCCTTCGAATAACTAAGACTCTAATCACAAAATTAACAGTGCTTTTTGTTATCTTGTTTATCGATACACACTGTTTTGCTAGTTTAGATTCAGTCGCCATGTGGGTTGAATCTCAATGATTGCAGGTACCTGAGGAGAAGAGTGCAACAATGTTATTTCTGTTTTTTTCCCATAATTGACAGGAAATGTATGTAACCAGATGAATGAACAATCGGCGTTGTAGGTATGTGAGTCAGAGTCGGGGTGAATGTGATGCATAACAAAGGATAGCAATAAGGTGTAAACAACGCAATGGTAAGGTTAGAAGTAACATATATATATGGCATATGTAGTATTAAAGAGCAGGTGACTGTATATACGTACGCCAACAAATCACAAACAATGTTATTATTGCTGCAAGGGGAAGGAACAAAGTGAAGGATTCCATCTGGAATGTGTTTCATATCGCATTCTTCCAGATTTTAAATTTTTAAACTACTAAGGGCATGTCATACAGAAGGGAACAACTTACAACTTGTTAAATGGTAGAGCAGATGCAAAGAGGTTGTGTTTGTGAGTATTCTGCAGGGAAAACAATTAATTTGGTGAAAGACAAGGTAAGACGTATTAAGGCAGTATTGTGAATGAGAGGGTGTGTCGCTTGAATACATGTGTGTAAACTTTAATTGATGTGTGTTTGATGGGGAGAAGCATTACAATTTCAGAGTTATAAATAGTCGGAAGCGGTGGGGTGCGGCTGTTTGAGTTTACTAGACGGAGGTGTTTCTTCATTGCGGAAGCGGTAGAAGTGGTGTCGTTTCCAAATGGGTGTATTTAGCGGCTGAAGAGGTATGTTCAAAGTGTAACAGGGGAAGTGGTGGCTTCTACGAATGGGTGTATATAGCGCGGGATGTTGTAAGGTGGAATAGGGATAATTTAGTATTTTAACATTTAAGTTAGGAGTTGATGCTTTTAAAGTAACTAGTTTCTGGCAACGTGTGTTGCACGTTTATCCCTTACTATTATATAATTTAAAATTGTGTTATCAAATAGAAAATGCTTAAATCAACAATAGTATTAATTTTACCAATTACTTTTCATGTATTAAATAAAATACATAAAAAGGGATTGAACATTTGGCATCAAACAAGAAGTACGTGAAGTTAATTAAGAATGGAGCATGAAATATTTGTATTATTTAAGTAAAGTTCTCGAATTAAAAGGCAAATCAAAGAATACATGAAGATACACTTTCAAAATTTTATAAGATTAAAAGCAAGTTACGTTCAAAATATAAAAGTGATAGATAAAGAATAACACACTAGATTTCATACATACATCTATTCCAAAAGCTCATAATAATATATAGCTAAATGATCACAATACCACAATGAGTCTATTAGAAATGCAAAAGAAATTATAAAAAACAATAATATTCCTAATGGAGAACTGAAAGAGATATGAGGAATTAGGCATATCTAAAAAGAAGTCTTCAAGTTCTTCACCCCATGTATTCTATTTACTCTTTTATATCATTTCTTCCTGTCATTTTTGCCTATCATACATGCGATAGGTTTTTTAATTATCCTCTTCTCAAGTTGAATGACAGTTTCTTTCATTTTTCAATGGTTATCATCTAGTTCTTAAATAGTAGTGAAAATGTCTGTTCAAATTCTATTTTCAATTCTAAATAGTAGTCTTTTAATAGATGGGAAGATGAAAAATACAAATCATAATTAGACTAAGTAAGAGAATTAACATTGCGACTAATTACTGTTCTGAACATAGAATCTAGTCTAGTTTCAATGGATAGGAAGATGAAAAATATAAATCATAGTAATTAGTTATAAATAAGGCAATTACATTGGTATTAACAAGGAATTCTTACTCTTAGAATTCAGCCTTGAGAACTTTAGGGTAGGAAATTTACTTTAGAAAGAATTTCAACATGCAGATGATTAAAGAAAAAAATGTACACCTTTGGGAGATGTGGAGCATTAATATAGAAATGCAAGTAAACTTATAAATAGGGTTGTTAAACTTCATATGTAATCTCATTAAAATGTGTAATTAAGTCTTCAAACTTTTAAAATTTTACTATAAACCCTTGAGGTAATTTTAATTTTACTATTTACTACTCTATTAAATTAATTAGATGTTTGACTATTAACTAACCTAGAACGTGTAGTTAGTTTAAATTTTACTATTTATTATTTAATTAATTAAATGTTTGATTTAGTGTAGTAGTTTTAATTTTACTATTTACTACTCTATTAAATTAATTAGATGTTTGACTATTAACTCACCCTAGAACGTGTATTTAGTCTTAGTTAATTTAGATTTTACTATTTATTATTTAATTAATTAAATGTTTGATTTAGTGTAGTAATTTTAATTTTACTATTTACTACTCTATTAAATTGATTAGATGTTTGACTATTAATTCACCCTAGAATTAACGTGTATTTAGTCTTAGTTAATTTAAATTTTACTATTTATTATTTAATTAATTAAATGTTTGATTTAGTGTAGGGGTAAAATAGTAATCTAACTTTTCACTTTTGAAGCTTCCCACTTATAATAATATATGATATGATATGATATAGATATGATATGATATATTATACATATGTTTTCGTTGAAAAATCAAGTGATTTTTTTTTATGTTTGACGTGGGTTGTTTGGCGGTGATTGGTTAGAGTTAATCTGAGTTTTTTTTTTTTTACTTCTAAATTATAAAAGTTAATAAATAAATTTTGCCGATGGTCACCAGAATGTTGGTGATGTAATATAGATGGCTGGCGTGAAAAGGTCCTATCCGTAGGGATGACAATGGGGCGGGGCGGGTTATAGTGTATGTGGGGCAGGGCGGGTTAGATCTTTTGCGGGTGCAGAGTGGGGCGGGGCGGATTTAAATATATTTTTTCAAAATTTACACGGGATGGGGCGGTTGCAGGTTAGGGATGAAGAATCCCTAAAATCACTTCACATAAATTATTGAGCAACTTTTACATATAGCAAACACAAAAATCATATTTGTATGTTATAATTATAGTTTGCATAATTGCGCTCCATAGCAAACATGTTATGCCCATTTCACTATACATACATACAAAAGAAGCTAGGCTATTTCGCTATACATATATACAAAAGAAGCAATTGTATAATTCACTGGCTCCTCTTCAGATTTGTATAATTTCGCTGGCAGACCATTTGTATAAATTGTTGTCAGCCTCTCGTTTGTATAAATCGTTGAAAACCTCTCAATTCAATTTTATGTGTTTGTATATCTGTATAAAATTTGAATTTGTATACAATTGAATCGAAATAAAACGTTTGTCTATCAAATATCACTCTCTTTCGCTTTTTACAAACATAAATTATACATTATATTTTATATAATCTGTGTTTGTATAAAACGAGAAAGAGAGAAAGGCAAAAGAGAACTAGGTAGGGGAATATTTGTATTATATAATTATAAGTGTATAAGACGAAGATATATGTATTTGCATGTGTATATACAATTTTCTCTCGTTTTATACAAACAGAAACGCAAAAATTGCGTTTCTGTTTGTATAAAGCCAGAGAGGCGAGGGAGAGACTGGCGAGCGAGAATTTGAGGGAGAGAGGCGACTGGCAACAGTTTGCTATGGGGCACAATTAAATCAAACTATAGTTATAACATTTAATTTGAATTAATAGTTTGTCATTATATACAATTTTCCCATTTTGAATCAGTTCTGCAGTTTTAAGTGAAAATGGAACTGATTGAATATTTATTAATTTTTTTTTGATTGGCCAAAAAACTAGAAAGAAGGAAAAAATATGTCACTATTTGCATTTTTTTTGTTTATTACATCAAATGTACCTAAGTCAAAGCTACCAAAAAATATGTTATTGACATTTTTAAAAGATGAGTATTATAAAATTACATTTTAATGCAACACTAACATGTTAATTTAGCTTTAAACAGTTAACAAAATTCAAACTTTTAAGTTAAAAACTTGTACGCCTATCATTTAAAATGTTTTTTACTAATTATGTGGGATGGGGCGGGGCGGGTTTATGCGGGGTGGGGTGGGGCGGGTTGAAAATAACTAATCATGCTATGTGGAGCGGAGCGGATCAAAATCTTAGCGGGTTTAAGCGGATTTTCCCGCAACTGCCCCGCACACCCCATTGCCATCCCTACCTATCCGTTCTCTCAAGAATACCTGCCTGTTCCTTCATTTTGATGCAAAAAGTGTTGTGTTGCCCCTGTATCCAGATCAAACGAATCCACTTCCTGCAGCAACAAGTGCTCAGTCAATGTAGAAGAGGGAAATGTGCTTAAAAGGTTCTATATCTTACCTGGAAATTACTTAGTTCTAATACTCGAGAGACTAATATTTAGCATTTGGCATTTTTACAGAGAAGTTATCTCAAAGCCAAAAGCTCTCAATGGAGATTTTCTCAGATTAGCTCCTCCAGCAGCAGCTTTCTCACATTCTTTAACTGATTCATCCCCACAATGCCTTCAGCTATTCGACTATGTTCCCTCTCGGAGGAGAATAAAGGTCTTAAGCATTTATACTCTTGTTCATGTACTCTGCTTTTTTATCTCGGTTTCACTACCTTCCGAACGTGTTTAATCCACAGGTAGCTGCTGCAGAGCATACGCGCAGGGGCGGACCCCAGGGGCGAATTTATGTACTAAATTTGGGTCACCCGAACCCGTGGTCATCCGACTAAACTTGATATATTACTTCTATAATTATTAAAGAATATATTAAATTAAAATTTGTTGAACCCATTCTCAAAATGGCTGGATGGTTCACTGGTACCACTGCAAGTTTTCAACTCATAGGTCGCAGGTTCGATCCCAGGCAGCCCCAATTTGCTTCAATTTATTTTTATTAACTAAAAACACATTTTTCATTAAAAAAAAAAAGAGGCTAAATTCTGAAACTTCTAAAAGTCAAAGACTTCAAAAGTTTTCTTTCCACACACTTTTCAAAAAAAAAAAGAGGCTAAATTCTGAAACTTCTAATAGTTATTGTTATTATAAATTTTTTGATCTTATCTTTAAAGCAATGATGCACCCGTTTTCTTAAAATCCTGGATTCGCCTCTGGCGGTCCCACATGGAGCCGAGGGAGTTCACCCGAACCCGCTCACTCGGAAAATTATATTGTACGTATAGGATGAAGTTTACAATTTACGTATATATATTAAATGTTGAACTCCCTCAACACAAGATTAGTACATAGTGCAGCGGTTAAGCAGGTTAAGGTCCATGCATTTTAGCCGAGATCGAATCTCGGTGGAGCATTTTAGCCGAGATCGAATCTCCGTGGAGGTGTTCTCTAACAACTTATTTTTTTGTCAAACCTTTTCAAATAAGTTTATATTGTAAATTTATGGGTTTCTTTAAAATATTAAATTAATACATAGTAATATTTCAATAAAAAAATTGCATTTCAAAGTAAATATTATTATATACTCAATAAACTTTTTAATAAAAATATTTACTTTAATAAAAATTATTTAATTTAAGCTCACTCATATATGATTTAACCCGTTTATATCTTAATCGACTCGTTAATTTGTCAACACTATTATCATGCTTACTTTTTTCCGAACCCCCTAAACCAAAATCCTGGGTCCGCCACTGCATACGCGTCCTTCAGGTCTAAGCCTATCAGTTTAACAACCCATCCTCGGATTCATCCAATCTGCAAAGGTGCAGATTGATCGAGAAGGAACTCATGGAAGTGACTTTCATACTGAAGTTGAAGGAAATGTTGATTTGGAACTGAAGTTATAGAAGTTTGTCAATGCCATGTGTTTGTGATGTCCTGGTGTGTAAGGCTCGCGTTAGAGGTGTGTGTGCAGGGCTTTAATTCTTTTACATGATAGAGAACATTGTTTCGAGTGATTGTCCTGCCATTTATAGGGATAGTTTGTAGATAAAACTTCATATGCATGTTGTTGCATGAAAAACATTATGAAAATGTGAATCACAGAAGAGAGGTTTTCATTTGCCTCGAGGCTCCGCTTTTTAGTTGAGTTTTTTTAGTTTTTCAGTTGTAATAATCAATGATTTTGACAAAATATGGAGATTTGGCGTTTTGCTTGATCTTGCTAGGTTCATGTAGTGAGGCTGTGTTGCGAACTTCGGACCTAAATTCTTATCATGAATTGTGTGACCATCTCATCTAAAAGTACAAGTCGTTAAAGAAAACACATGTCTAATTACTTAATTATGTCTTCAACACGCCCTCTCACGTGTAAACCTGATTCCTTTTTATGGGTCAAGTACATGAAAAATATATTTGAGAATGGGTGGTGGCTAGTGAGACTTGATTCCAAGACCTCTATCTGTTGTAAGCAATATTGAATTGTGTGGTCACCTCGTCTACAAGTTTAAGCTGTTAGAGAGATCACACACTTCTAATCTCTTGATTGCATCTTTAAAATGTTGACTCCCTTGGTTTCTTCCTTTGTTTACTTCATTAAATATTAAATCCCCTTAATGAAAATCATGACTCTTTCGTTGGGTTATGTCACTCATTAATGCAATTTGATAGTAAACAATAATTCTCAAAAAGCCTAGAAATCACAATAGAGCCAACATGTTCAAGCTTTTTTTGCTAAACGAGGAAGTCATAAGATAGTTGGTTGTACCTAATGCGTCCATTGATTTACGACTCTTGTTTTAAGCCGGAGAAAGAGACCACAAAAGCCATGGCTTGGATATCTTTCTCAAACCTTTTACCCACTTACTATGTCAAAAAGTCGTTATTTTCATTAGCATCGGTAGTTGGAACCCCGTTGCATTTGGATATAAAACTCGACCTAGTTGTACAAAGGTAAAGCTTTTAGTGAACTTAATCGCTAATCTTCCTGAACATGTTTGAATGAGAATTCAGGAGCAATAAGGACAATATATATAGATTAATATTCAAATACGATTATTTACCTAAATATTGCAGGGAATGCAAATTAAACTACAAGGCCACAATATTTCTGAATGCAAAGTGATCCATGGATATGATATAAGAGAGTAAAGATAGCAACAATACCAGCCAGAAAGGGCTCAATGACCAGGCTTTTAAGGAGAGACAGATGGATTATATTATTTCTAATGGCATAGGTAGAAAAATCAAGGAACACAACAACAATAATCAGATAATATATAAATGTTAATTACAGTCTAAAAGGGGTGGTTATGACCCCCATCTATAACGATCTGGTTGACAACAATAATGATGCACAAGACAATGAGATAGAATGCAAACAAGAGAACTCCATGACTAATAAGGGTTGGGTTGAATATAGTTTTCAAAACCAAATTAAAGCAAGTAGTTTATGACAGGGAGAAGGAAATTGAAAAGTCTTCTAATAGAATTGATGACAGTCAACCAACTAATCCCCTGATCGATCAAATAGATGAGGATAGATTAGAGGCATGATGTCATAGAAGGAACTGCATCTAATATAGGGTAGCATGAAATTAAAGAAATGGAGAATAACAATATATGAGGATGCGAATGAAATGGAGAAAGAAACTACACATCCTGAAAGACACGTCTCAATTTCAGATACTCTTGTAATTGGTGGTCAACACCAGGCGATGAAATGGCTAATGTGACTTTATAAATCCGTGGACAAGTAGCTGCTACTTATAGGAAAAAGTACTCTCCTTTGAAAGCTCTTAATGATATTGTCTCTCACTAGGGCAATACAAGAATCCAGGTCAACAAGTAGCGAACAAAAGATAGTAAAAGACAATTAGGAGGAATTTACTAAGAAAATTGGAAACAAGTAGTTAATGAAGAAGACTTGTCTCCCCAGTCTTTGGGTAGTTCTAACTCTTTACACTCTACCAGAATCATGCCACTATTCTTAAATGAGGTTAAAAACCTCTTCTAAAATATTAGGTCTTTTATAGAATTTAAATGCTACACACACATTATAAGTTTATATCGAATGTTCTTATTCAGCAGTAGATCCACGATTTAAAGGTCATGGGTGCTCACTTCCTTTAATGTAAAGCCGCTTGCCAAAAAGGATTTCCTTCTAAAGTTTACTAGTATTTTTATAGTTTAGTTAGTAAATGAAATATTAAAAATAAAGAAGTGGAAAAATAATAAATTGAAAAGAAGAGAGTAAGTGAAAAGGTACAAAAAGAAGAGTAAATATGTAAGAAAAAAAAATTCACTTTACCTTTTTTCAATTAAAAAACAGACTTTGGTTATGCTAGGATTTGAACCCTCACATCAAGGGTATTAGCACAAACTTCTTCAACTTGAGAGCCAAAGCACCCATTAGCCGTTTGCTTAATGGGTGCTCACGAATACATTATATCAATTTTTTCATTATTTTCTAGTATAACTTACATAAATCTCATAGTGTAAAGAGTAAATTATATCATATTCCTACTTTTTTTCTAATTACAATAATCCCTTAAAATTTGTACCTTCCGGATACATAAGTCACCATCCGGATACATTAATTCACCATCCGGGTACATTAATTCTAATACAAGGAAAATCTTTTTGTTGTGCTAAAAAGGGAATAAAATCTGAAAATTAATTAAATCCCATAAATTACACTTATGTTTCATCTTTCTCTCAATCATACAGAGACAAATCCTAATAGAATGAAGAAATTCAAATTTTAAATTGCTCCCCCCCGTTCAACGAAGAAACCTTTTAGATTTGATTCAAAATTTTTGTGTCGAATTTTTGGGTAAGCGAGGTGAGTTATGAAGGATACAAAATTGATGGAATTATTGTTGGACAAACGATATCCTTTTGAATCTTCAAGTTCATTGAAGATCCTTGCAATTTTGATTCAAGATTATCAAAAAAATTGAGATTCAAGATTCTTTCTTCTCCTAGTTTAGCAACGATCCTTTCAATGCTATTCCATAATTAATTGCTGATTTATTTTTACTTATTTAGTATTTTAAACAATGAGAAGATTAAATAATAATACAAGAATCCTAATCAGTTTCGATGAATGATTATAACTACTACTACTACTTTTTTTTTTCAAATTTACGTTTTAGTGTTGAAAATTTGAAGTTCACTTATTTTATTTTATTATAAATTTTGGTGTATTTTTAAAAATAGGTAAATGACTCATAAATATCCTTTTAAAACTTTTTTGTCTAAAAATATCCTTAACCTACATAAAAGAGACTGATTTTGAATTTCAATGAAAATAAATACCAAGATTCTGTGACTAAAAATAAAGAGAGATTTGTGGAGTGAAATAAGGAAGGGATAAATGTTGATTTTGGGAGCTAGGATTTATGTATCCAACGTTTGGGGGTTTGGGAGTAAAATAAGGGATTTTGGAAAATTTTAAAACTGATAGGGAATAATAGGAATTATGGAAAAAAAGGTGTGTATATAGATAATTTATCGTATTTTGTATATGCATATACAAAATTTCTATTGAGGTCAATAAGTGCTCGAGCACCCAATACAATATATATGGATTCACCCCTGTTCTTATGGAGCTCTTTCAAGATGCTAGACATATCCAAAACTATAAGAAGTGATTAGGAATGAAACATGCAAATTTTTAATCTAAATGGGAAGATTTGATTCTTTGTGGAAGATGAGATCAATGTAGACATCTTGCAAGATTTAGAATAGCATATTATCATGAAGTTGACTTCTCAAACAAATGGTGAAGTTCTTATAGCCATGCTAGTTTATGCTAAATGTGGGGCTATATATATATATATATATATGGTTAATAAAAATAATTTAATCATAATAAATCTTCTAAAGTAATTAGATTGAGTAACATGAATTTGGAGAATTCATATAATCGACAAAATTTTAATGGGACGAGGCAGAGGAACATTTAAACATAAATAGGGCAGGTAGGGCGGAGCTTGAGAAATGAGAGTAAGGGGTTCATTTAAAATTTCTTTTGGGGAAATTATATTAAATACGTAAGATTAATAGTACTTTTGAATTCTCTAGTGTGTTTATTTTTTGATATTTTAAATCTTCTTTAATGAAAATCTCAATTTCACCACAAAATACATGACGATACGAAGAAATTTAAATTTAAAAAAGACAAGACATATTACGGGTTACTTGATTAATATGTAAAAAACATAGTCTTGCGTGACTAAATTAAAGTTGTTGTAACACTCAATTTCTAGGACGCCTTCTATCTACTTCTATTTTTTGACAAATTCAATCAAATATGTGATAGGAACATTACGTCTGATTCTTTTTTGCATTAATCCTTTTTTTGCTTTTTAGTTTAGATAATTGTTTTGGTTTTTACTCTCAAGTAGCATCCTCAGTTGAATGATTACTTCACACGATTTTTATTGATGCAATCTCCTTAAACTGAAGATTACTAACTTTGTATGTCTACTATGAGTACAAGGACTTCCTTGTAGGTGTCATATACTTTTATTTTGTGCGTTTCAACAATAAGGCTTGGGTCGTAAAAACGTTGATACAATATTGATACAGAAAATATTGGGTGCATTCATGACAACTCTGGTTATAATGCAAGTCGATATGCCACAAGCCCAACTCTCTTGAGAATTGGATAGGGACCAATATACTTGGGGCTAAGTTTTCCTTTTCTATCCATATGCATGATGTGTTCATTGGTGACTCTTGAAATACACAAAGAAAACTTCTTCAGACTTTACTTCTGAATATAATTTTTAATAACTCTGAGCTATTTTGAATCATTCTAAACTAATTTTCATTTTATTTAAAGTATATCATTTTCCGACTTCATAAATTGTATCTCACTAATTTCAAACCAACCTACATGTATGACATCATCTTTCATAGAATGCATCAAACATAGTCATTTGAATACTTGTTCAATAACAATTGCACCAAATTGCTAGGAATGTTGTAAAAGTAAACTCACGATGACTCGTCTACTATCCATATTCTCATATGCATGGGCTGATGTCCTTTACATAGTTGTTTATCTGTATACTCTTCGATCGTCAGGGGCAACGTAATTGAATTCATAGTATTTTTATGTGGACAATAAATTTATATCAAATTTATTTAAGTTATAAATAAATAGTAGATATGAACATATAATTTTTAACAATAACATGTTGAAAGCTAACAACAAAGGTTGTAGTGGAGTGATAAGTACTCCTTCATCCTTAACTAAGAGGTTTCGAGTTTGAGTTTCCTTGGATACAAAATCACCTTAGTTAGGGAGAGGTTTATCCCTCAATGTGAGACTTTCCAGAGCGAATAGGGACGGAACTACACCTAGTTAAGGGTGGTCAGATGAACAACCTTCGTCGGAAATTTTTGCAAGTACATATGTTAAATATCTATATTTTTGGATATATATTAATATTGAACACCCTTGACATAGTAAAAACAAATAGCCCAATGGTTAAGGCGGTTCAAATCCGCCTCGAGGCTTGGGTTCTCGAGCCCAAACTTAGGCATTTTATTTTATTTTTTTTAGTTCTGTTTTTTAAGTTAAGAAAAAGAACTGAAGTCATAGTCCCGTTTTGATAGTTTAACCAACAAGGTTTATTTTTTTACTTGTTCTAAAGTATGAACACCCTTGACGAAAATCATGACTCCACCACTGAGCGCAAATCCGAATTTAATCGAGCTCTAATGTGGGTATCGAACACCAGATGGAAAACAAAAAAAAAAAATCAAGGCTAAAATTTTAATTAAAAAGTTGAACTCATAAAATTTAAATTTTGAATCTGTTTTATTCTTCTTCGTATTGGTTGTCCTTTGTCCTTACCATATGTTTCTTGACTTGTAAGAGATAAAATTGTCGATTTTAGATTTTTAGAATTATGACAAAGACATATATTAGAACCATTATAAATGTTTTAGTCGTTGACGCTATCAATTTGTAACGCGCATTCTCTGTTCTAGTCAACCAAATACTTTAAAATTAAACTAGTTTTTTTCTTTTTATAGTCAAAGAAATGAACACGAAACCTCCTATTGGTTGATTTGTTTTCCTTATAAAATAAAAACCCTCCTTATTTTTTTTCTCTCTGCTAATTTTAAACCCAAATTCCTCCTCATCGTCGTCTTTGCTTTGTCTTCTTCTACTTCCATGTCGATACCATATGGCATCCAAGGCCAACTCCTTGAAGTTACTGGTACGAACTTCATTCAACTATAGCAAAAATACTGAGATTTTATGAATTACTTTTCATTGTTTGCTTTGAATTTTCGTTTTTGTAGTTGTTGCTTGTAATAAATTGAAGGATACTGAATGGATTTCAAGGCAAGATCCGTATGTTTGCCTTGAATACGGCAGTTCTAAATTCCGTACTCGTACATGTACAGGTACATATTGAATGGATTTATATCTGTTTACTTTCATTTTTGGTGAATTTTGATGAGATTCATGCTTTTGTTCTGCTATTTTATATGTAGATGGTGGAAAAAACCCTACGTTTCAAGAGAAATTTGTGTTTACACTCATTGAAGGGTTGCGAGAGATCAACATTGTTGTATGGAATAGCAATACTGTTAATTCAGATGATTTGATAGGGAGCGGAAAGTAAATCTCAATTTGTTTTCTCTTGACTGATTTGGAATTGTTGTTTAGTTGATTGAATGATCTATTTAGTTTGTTAGTTGAGTGTTAATCCTTAAATTATTTAATTTTATTCTAGGGTTCAACTACAGAAGGTTCTCTCACAGGGATTTGATGATACTGCTTGGCCACTTCAGACGAAGAAGGGCAGGTAAATTGATAAAAGCAACTGCTACATTGTTCATTTCTAGATGAATTTGCTATGGTCTTTCTTTTACGGCGAGAATTGTGTTTATGGTCCTGCTTAGTTTGAATTTGTGTCTGTTGTTGCTTGTATCTAATTGTGCTTCCACTCTTTCATGTGACATTAATATGACAATTTGCAACACCAAGGTCTGGGACGTATGGTTATGATGTGATTCTTTACATTCATCACTAAAGTTCTTCATTTCATCATTATTGATTAACAAAGACCTGTCTATAACTATAGTTCAAAAAAAAGACCTGTCTATAACTAGCCATCAACTTACTTCCGGATGGTGATGCAGGTGGAACTTGGGATTTTATAAGCTATCTGTATTCTGTACAAGTGTTGAAATTTTTTTTGTTTAACTTTCTCCCCATTAATTGTCTATTTCTGGTTGTCCAAGCGGAGTCATGGATCAGCTCTTTCTACAGAGAGCATTATAGACCATTAGACATACTAGGCACAATTGGGTCACATGTTGGCTTCAAGTTGGGAGAAGAATTAAGGGTAGTTGAGGTTCAATATACTAGATTTGAGGCGAGGAATTTCTGTTATTGATTACCTTGCAGGATATAAGTTGAGTCAACAAGAGGTGTAATTTGTTTTCTCATATAAAAGGTATTTAGTCAACACACAAGTACTAACACTGGTGGATTCATGGGGCTATAAAGATTTTTTCTTCATAGTATTTGTGAAGTCATTGGAGACGGATGAAGAGAGCAGCTTTTTCAACACTTGTGTATTCCTAATGTGAATTAAAAGATATTGCATGTGTATGTATTTTTAGGTAAGGAAAGGAATAAGAAGAAACATCGTGTCTTTATTCTTCTTATAGGAAAAAACAGAAGATAACCAAAAACAGTTTTATGTTTAGATCTTATGTCTTTCTTTTCTTGATGGCTGAAAAATTGCTCTACTTTGACCTCACCTGTCAGGGACCTCAATGTTTCACTTCTGTTTTATTGTAAGCATTACACTTAGTTTAAGCATCAAGGGGTGTATACACAAATTCCTTTTCAAACCTAGGAAAGAATCTCCTGTATTTCTAGGGAACTCAAGGACGCCTTGTGTCATGAACAGAAACATTAATAGATTTGTCTGTACATATCTCTACAGTTAATAAAGTTAATTTGAACTGTGTGAACCTAAGTTTATAACAAAGCAGTTTTGTGAAATTGTCTTGGGCTCTTTTGCACTGGATGTTTGGGGTAGGGTTGTTATGAATGAAATCACATTTTGTAACAGAAGCACTTTGGCTTGTATATTTCTTTTACAGGCATGCAGGAGAAGTTCGACTAATAATGCACTATGCAAATGCCAATGTAAGTGCCGCCGTCTTTTCTTAGAATTTCTTCCTTGCTCCCCATCCCAAAAATCTTTTAATGTCTTTAACACGAATTTCTCTTTTACTTCCAGAAGCCAGCAACAAGCCATGCTCAATCAGGCCCTCAATATGTAACACCAACTCCTGGATCATATCCATATTCAGTA
>JAJOOR010006462.1:0-38181 GCA_036250505.1 Solanum acaule
CAATCAATTTTTTTTTTACCTTAACTCTGTTAAAAGAGAAAACAGATGTAAGAAGCCAACCTTCTAGCAAAAGGCAGAGGGTCAGCGGAGAGCTGTTGGTTTTCAGAGACTGCAACATCAGTTGGCTTCATTGGTTGTTATCTACATTAACATCAGACCAAACAAAAATAAAGACATCAACAAAAGTAATAAAATGAAACAACAAACTCTCCAAGAAAATGACAACCAGGTGACCGACCATACATAAAAATATCCTATTGTATCCACACACCCGTTTTACCATTTCAAAGAAACACAAAGAGAACCCAATACAAATCAAACCAGAAAAAAAAAACAAGTTTTGTAAGTCCAGCACATAGAATCAAAAGATTTAACCTCCATGAAAACAACCATTTCAAAATAATGCATAAAAGAGTGATCTTTATGAAAAACAAACACAGAAATAGTCAGCTGGATCCATTGATTTGTTATCTACATTAATATCGGACCAAACAAACATAAAGACACCAACAAAGTGACAAAGAAAAAACATAAAACACTCCCAAGGAAACTATACATTTTGTACCATTTTAAAGAAAACGAGAATCTAAGAGTACACATATCAAATCAGAAGGAAAAAACCAAGACTTTGTAAGTAAAAGAACATGCAATCAAAGATTTAAACCCCCATGGAAAAACTCATTTAAGAAAAAGCATTAAAGAATGATCTTTATGAAAAAGAAGCACAGAAACTGAAAACTTCCCAAGGAAATGACAACCATGTGACATAACAGGGTTAAAGCAACCTATTTGTTATACACTTTGTACCATTTCAAAGGAACACAAAGAAAAACCAAACCAAGAGAAATACACATATCTAATTAGAAAAAAAAAAACAAGATTTTGTAAGTAAAACAACATATAATCAAAAACTTAAACACCCACTTCGTAAAAATGCATAAAAAGGTGATCTTTATGAAAAACAAACACAGAATTAGTCAGGAAAACTCACTGGCTAGAGTTGAATTGCAAGAACTTTGAAGAGGATGTTTGCCAGCAGCTTTTGAGTGTTCATTAGTGAAGAAGAAAGAGTGAGATAGAGTCTAACAACCCCACCCCCTCGGAAAAGCAAAAACAGTATAGCAAAATTAAATACCCCAAATCTTTTTCCGAATGAAAAAGGAAGACATTGATGGAAAGACAGAATCTTTTGGCCAATTCTATAGGATTCCAATTAAAATAATAAAGAATTGAAGAATTTACACTGAATATTTTTAGGTGTTTTTTGGTTTTTAAGCGTTTTTTTATTTTTAGAAGTGTTTGACAATGACATAAAAGTGCTTTATTTTAGGCTTAAAAAGTACTCTCTATTCCTAATTACTTGTCCATTTTTCCTTTTATAGTTGTTCTTAATTACTTGTCCATTTTGATAAATCAAGAAAGGATAATTTTTTTTACCTATTATACCCTCAATTAAATGACTAATTACTTTGAAAAATGTAGAATTTTTCATCTACTTCATAATTAATAGGGGTAAAATGGTAAACTCATGATGTCATTAATTGTTTTCTTAATATGTGTGTCAATTCAAAAGTGGACAAGTAATTAGGAACAGATGGAGTATAAAAAAATGAAGGTTAAAAGCCCATAGCTACCTGTTTTTGATTTTTGATTTTATGGTTAATACCAACCGTAATTCGGATAAAGATGAGTGTTAACACGAGATTGTTCAGATGGTAAACATGATTTATCTTTTAACTTTTGTTCACTTGAGTCAGACATGTACATGAATCTTTCATTTCTTTGGAAACGTAGATATTTTATTTTAAAAAATGTTAAATTTAATATAATATCATATTCTGATTTATATGTTACAACAATAACAATAACATATTTAGTAAAATTTCATTAAGTGGGGCTTAGGAAGGGTAGAGTGTACTCAAATTTTACCACAATTTTGTAAAGGTAGAGAGATTATTTTCGAAAACTATCCGCTCAAGTTCATCAAACTCAAGTACAAGAAAATAAAAATAATGAAGAAAACATAATCGTTAATAAGAAAAGCAATGTTAAAGTCTAGAAGAAAAAACATTAACAACAATAAAATAGTGTGATAAACGAAACACAATAGACAATATATGACATGAACTATAAAAACCTTCACAATGCAAGACAACACTCTACCTCTAGTAACATTTTACCCTAATATGTGACCTTCACTTCTTCATATCTAGAATCATGTCCTCGATAATATGAAGTTGTGTCATGTCCTGTCTGATCACCTCTCCCCCAATTTTTTTTGGCCTACATCTACCCCTTTGTGTACCCCCTAGAACCAGTCTCTTGCATCTCCTCATTGAAGCTCCAACACACCTCCTCTTCATATGTTCAAATCATGATCAGTCTCGCTTCTCTCATTTTTTCCATCACAAAGGTCATTCTTACCTTCTCCCGAATAAGGTTATTTCTAGTCTTATCGCTCCTAATATGCCCACAAAGATCATTTCAACATTCTCATTGACATGCACGCTATAAGAGTGTTAAATAATGCACTTAATCACATATTTAATTATTTACGTTGAGAATTAAGGATCAATTTCCCATTAATATCTTTTCGCTTAGTAAGTTGACGCATATTTCAGTATGAATGCACTTGACCAAGAAACAAAAGAATGAGAATATTAAATATTTTTAGAAGTTCAGAATAAAATTGACTTCTTGCTAAAAACAAAGAATAAATAAATTTATTTGAGTGGTGTTTGATATTTTTTTATCCAAAAAATATATAATATTAATATTAAAAACTAACCATTTATGGAGAATTAGAGCTTATTACAGGGGCACAAAATTGACTACCAAAAACATCCGACCTATGAAAGCGTCCTCCAAAGAAATTGTTGTAAAAAGTGGACAACTTTGACGAATTAGTATTACAAACTAGAAATTTCTCATCATTTTGATGAACCCAACAAATAACTTGCTAGTCGAGAAGATCCTCAATTTTAATAGGGTAAATTGCGCATATCTTCAATGCGGATAAGAAAAATATATAATGCATTACTAATAACATGGCTAAAAACGTTAAAATTCGACGGATTACATCAGGTTGTCAATAATCTTTTTAAGGAAAACAATTGCGCACTTTGAAAAAATTGATATACATTTGTTGGTTATTTTTCATACAAAAATATATAAAAATTATGGGAAGAAAATTATTATTTTTTAAGGAAAATCGACAAGCATCCGTCAATTTTTTTTTACAAAAATTCTTTGAACGAACGTCGATTTTCAAAGTACAAATTTGCAGTTGAAAGTATAAATAAAAATATAAAAATTATTTTTTTGTATTTAAATAGTATATAAAAAATGGGGTTAAAGGGTTTAACGAGATTAGACGGAATAACTAAATTGAAAAATGAGTGCAAGTTAGAGGAGTTATCTATGAATTTTGGCCTAACATAAATTGTTTTCCAAATTTATATTCAAGGTAAGTAAGTTATTGTTATTATTCTGAATAAAACTAGAGGGAAAGTATTATGTGAATGAATTGCATATAAAGAATGTTAAGTTAGTCATTTAGAGAGAACGAAAATATAATTATCAAAATCGGAAATTGCTTTACATCAAATGCAAGTAATTAAAAACAGAGGTAAATTTGAGATTTGAAAATTCCGGTTACAATTCCATGGAAACCACTATTAATTATATATGTATATATATATATATATATATATATATATATATATTAGAAAAGACATAAATTCCCCCCGAACTTGTTTAAAGTGAAATTAATACCCCCTTCCGATCTATCATGACGATCTATTACACACTCAATCTTGTTTAAAGTGAAATTAATACCCCCTTCCGAAGACAATACTAATTTTTGTGTGAAAATGTGCTATACACGCGTTTTGACACGTAAATAAGAATATTTTAATTTTTTTAAACCATTTTTGCTTAATATTTTCTTAGACTTTTGTAAAAAGTAGAAACATAAGCTTTCTTCCTCCTCCACCTTACATTTCTTTCGTCTTAAAATTCATTTCTTCTTTCTTCTTCATTATTCATAAATTGAAGGGAAAACAAGAAATTTGAAGAGAACATGAGACAATTAGATGATTATGAAGTTTAGTGATGTTGGCGGCGGCGATAGGCGGTGGGCAACATCATTGTTGTCGGTGAAACAAATAAAAACTTTCAAATCTGTAAAAGTTTTTTTGAAATCTTGATAATTATGATGAAAATCAAGCATTTCATTAGTATTCTTTGTGTGTAAAATCACATATGATATTGATGGCTTGAGACAAAAATAACATTGTGATGGTTGTGGGTGGTGCTCCGGCGAAATAAAGAAGACAAAGATAGAAAATTATTTCTTCCATGAATTTTTGAAAAATGTTGGCAGTGAAACATGAATTTTATGCATAAATGTCATAGGATTTTCAATAGAAGTCATTATCTTTTTCATAATTTTTTCCGGTGAATCCTCCGGCGAGTTCAAATAAAAATCATGAACCTTAAGTTAAAATTATTAACTTTCCGGTGGAAATCAACATCCTCCCCACTATTTTTTACTTCTATTTAGAGTTCCTTTTTAAGATAGAGTGATGGATATTTGAAGAAATCATCAACGGTGACAAAGAATTTGTAAAGAAGAAGAACTTTTAAAAAAAAATGTAAAAGTTTTAAAGAAATTGGGGTCACCAATAAACGGAAGAGGCTCTCCTCTCCAGTTCCCCCAGTGCTATTTCATATAATTGACACGTGTCCATTTAATTCTTAAATGAATTAGATTAAATTTTTGACCAAATATCATTAACCATGGTTATTAGTAATTCTCTCTCCTCTCATTCCTTTCTCAATCAGCAAAAGAAACACTTCTTCCCCCTCCAAAACTCTCCGAAAAACAGAGCAATCAAACAATTAAAAATTAAAATTACATAAATATTTTAATGTTTTTACATTTACATATAAACAACTAGGGAGAGTCTCAAAAGAGAAAGACTGAAATGGAGTGATTAGCCCCAATTAAAGATTATAGTTATAAATACCACAAGAAAAGAAGACCCAAAAAATAAATGGAGAATTTCACCAGAAAAAAAAAAGTATATGAAAAAATATTTTCCTACCCATTTTTCGTTCCCTTTCCAGATCCTTTAGTTGGCTGTTGTGGAAACTCCAAATTGAAAAAATTGATGTTACGAAGAAGACGACAGAGGTTTGTGGATCACCATTGTGACCGAACCAAGCTTCAAAGTAGTCTCATGGGTTGGATTTTTGAAAATTTTATAACACAAGTTCATCCTTTGAATTTTGTCTTCTTTTATCACGGTGTGAAAATAATGGAAAGAAAAAGCGATTTGTTGTTAACAAAGCAAATTCTTTGCTGATTGAGAAAAGGTTTGTTGCAGAATTAAGTGAGAAAGAAAGAAATGAGAGAGGAGAGAGAAAGAGAAATAGTAATAACCATGGTTAATGGTATTTGATCAAGAAAATTAATATGGTCCATTAAAAATTAAATGGACACATGTCAACTATACAAGGTAGCACTGGGGGAAACTGGAGAGATCATCACTGGAGAGGAGCCTCTTCCCCAATAAACAGATAAAAAGAAAAAAAATGACATAATTAATATATTATAAATTATAATACTTAATTATATAATGACCAATAAAATAGTGCCACGTACTTAAACTTGTCATTTTAATATAAATTTTCTTCTTCTCACGCACCTTAAGGAAGGTGAAGACACTTTCTGTGCCATGTCACCTTCTAAGGGGGTATTAATATCACTTTGAATAAGATTAGGTGTGTAATAGGTCATCACAATAGTTTAAGCGTGTAACTGACTTTTCGGGACAAATTCAGGGGAGAATTTATGTCTTTTCCCATATATATATATATAATTTTTTCTGAAGTTAACGGGTGCACATGCATCCCTAAATATATACATGGATCCGCCCCTGATTAAAAATGAAGAAATGGCTACTAAGTTAATCACTACAGCTGCGTGTGATATTTTGAATAGGTTTGAAAACCTCAATAAAATCACTATTAGTGACAGTGTATGTAACACCTCGCAAGTTGAAATAACTAGGAAGAAGCTAATAATTGGAAATAGTCATTTTTGGAAAGAATGAAAATCTGGAAATTTGTTTAAGTTAGGAAAAGTTGAGTTTTGGTCAACTTCAAACGGCCATAACTCCTAGCTCAGGAAGATTTAGGTGTAGTTCCAGATATTGTTGGAAAGCTCTTGGAATGATCTTTCCAACGCCGCTAAGTTAGCGCGATTCCGAGTTCGTATGGGTAAGTTATGCCCTTTGGAAGTTGGGTTGTTGGATTAAGGAAAGTCTAATCCGGATTTGTGAAGGGTAGAATAGTCTTTTCCTTACCCAATTAATTTAATTCATTTTAGTGAATTAATTAAGGGTCAAATCAGAAGGAGATTAGTTTAGTCAATTGGAAAATACGCTAGGGCTTGGAGAAAAGAGAAAAGAAGGGAAAGGAGAAGAGGAAAAGCAAGAATTCGCCAAGAATGATCGATTTTGGTTGTGGATTCGCCAAGGAATTGGTCTTACAAGGTATGTGAGCCTTTCATAGCGTTGGGTTCGTTCACCCACGCGCCAAGCATGTTTAGTTTAGCGAAATTTGTTCTAAAAGAGTTTGAAAGTTGATGTTCTTGACATGTATTCTTGAATTTGAATGTTGTTCTTGATTTGGGATGAATTGAGGAGTTTCTGAGATCTTTGAGTCGAATTATAGAGTTGTTTTGAGTTAGGTTCTTAGGTACATATGCTGGGTATCTGAATCTAAAGAGTTATTGAGAAAAATATTCGAATTTAGGCGAATTGGGGCTGTAAAACGGAGAAGGAAAAAGTCGAGCGTAATCTGGCACGCAAGTCCGCGTCGCGGACTTACTCCCCCAGTGACCAAAAGGTTTCTCCGCGTCGTGGTTAAGACGCGGGCTCCTCTGTCTCAAAATTTAATTTCGCGAGTAATTATTTGAAACACCTCCGCGTCATGGACTTGTTCCAAGACGGTGATTTCGTGACTTTTCTCATGTTTAGCTATCTAAAATCATTCTTAAACATCATGAGACCTTTTCTATCACAAATCATAATCCTTAAATCCATAATTCAATTCAAGGGCAGTTAAGAGTCAATTCAAGAGCAGTCAAGATCAAAGTCTAGAGAAGTTCTTAAAGTGGTCCAAAAGTCTTTTGGAAACGTTTTAACTTTGTTTTATGACTTAAGTTTTGAGTTCAATAAAGAGTAAAGTTAAAGTTCATTTCTTCAAAAGTATATGGGGACTAAGTATTCCCAAAGAGATTTAAAATGTTTTCACATTTAAATAAGAACAGAAACTAAGATTTCCAAAGAGCCTTCGGGCTAGTTTCAGAAAAGAGTAATTGCTTTCTAAATGAAGCAAGAGGGCGAACTTTGATTTCCATGATAGCCTTTGAGCTAAGTTTTTGAGAACTAATCTCAAATCACAGAAGAAGTATGTTTTTAAATGTAAGAGCTAATATTATTATATTTTTTGGAGTAGTATTGAGCACCGATATGGGGGAGAGTTCAGACAACTCACAGTCCCCATAAACTATGTAGCATCATGGGTAGAAAAAGGGTCATACTTTTTAGATGATTCTTTTAGTGCTTTTTAGCATAGACTAGTGGATCCACTTAGTAGTTCAGGTCCTATGCCCTTGGCAAGGTATAGGATGCTCTAGCAGCGTGAGGGAAATCACTGTATCATCACAATAGCTCTTACGTGATGGTTGTCGGTTAGAGAAACTCCCACAGAAGTTATTGTATTTTTATATACATCAGTTTATTGTATTTTTACATACATTTCAGAGTTATGTAGTATCCTTGTATATACATAGTGTTGACATCAAGTTTTTAAACAGCTTTTCTTTATATTGCACTTGTTTTAAACTGCTTTATAATGAAATGAGTTCAGCTAAGTATTCATGAGTTGAGAAGAGCCAAGGTAAGTGTTTCTTTCAGAATCTCTGTCAAGCCTATGTTGTTTTAGCATTCCAACTCGCATACTCGTACCTTCAATGTACTGATGCCAGTTGACCTGCATCATCTTATGATGCAGACACAGGTAACTAGGATCGGCATTCCAACGCACCGTTGATCCAGTGAGCAGTTCAGAGTCAGTCGGTGAGCCTCCTTGCATTCTGGAGGATCCATTTTCATTGCTTTCTAGTTAGTTCATTAAGGTATTGTGGGGTTGTCTCAACATCCATCTCAGTTGTTTTAGAGGCTTCATAGACAGTCATATGTTAGTCCTTTGAGTCTTTTCATTATCATTTCTTATTGTTAAGACTTGGGTTGCCACTTTTGGTCAAGTTGAATGTTTAACCTTTAAACATTCTCAGTTATTTTATCATTCAGTTCAGTTAAGTGTTATTGACCATTATAAGTATGAATATTGCCTTCCACTGAGTTAAGTAAGCCAAGCCAAGGGTTCGCTTGGGGCCAGCAATGGTCTTCGAGTGCCAGTCCCGTCCAGAGTGTAGGCACGGAGCGTGACAGTGTAAACGCTCTTAGTATGTATGATCCACACTAATTTTAAAATAAATAATAAATATCTTTCGCTATCAAATAAATAATCGGGTCTAATAATTCAAATGACAGAGCACTTTTGCTTACACGCACCACTATTTTCAGGCACCTATATTTACACTTGCCAAAAATTCACACACACATTTGCATACAATGTCAATTAACTAGTTACTTTCCAAAAAAAAAAAAAAAATAATTTTTAGATTCTTAAATTAAATTTTAAAAATTGAATTCACGAGTTTGCAACCCATTAACAAGTTTTTGATAAAGTTGAAATCATGATTCATGAAATGTGGGGGGAGGGGGTCCTAAAATAAGTGATTTTTTTAGTCAAATATCGTGAGTTCAAACCTCTTTTAACACTATTTAAAAAAAAGTGTTTTCTTTTAAATAGGTTATGTAAGATGTTAATCTAGATTAACTGTGCTAGTGAATCTCGAATAAGTAAATGATATTTACAATTTTATTTAGAATTAAATATTAATTATGTGTTCGTTTTTTCTATTTTCATCTACTGTGCAACATTAATTTTAAGATCAAATGACAGAAGAAAATTATTGTTGATCTTCATTCAAGAGAGATCTTGAAGGCTCAAATTTTTTGCTAGTTTTGAAACATGAGTAATCTAAATTTGAGTTGGCAAGTTTCACTTTGATGTTAGAGAATTTTTTAGCATTTTTTAAAAATTAAAAATAATTTCATTTTCAAATTTTGAACTGAGGTATCTAACTAAAAATGAAAAGATGATACTGCTCACAATAACCTTTTATGGTATAAAGGGTTAATAGTTGAGTAGGCCATCAAAATTGCATGAACTAACTGTTCACTTCATCCATCACCCAAACATTATTATTCAAAAAGAAAAAAACACAAAATTAATTTGTGAGAAATCTTCAAATTAAGAAAAAAAAATTACATTTTGTTTGTACCAAAGTGAGATATCTTCTTAAAGTACGTTATGTCAAAGTAAATCTATTGCCAAATTAAAAGGATTGAGGATTAATTATACTGTCACAAAAGTAAAATGAAAATAAATACATAGCACAAATATGTAATATATATATTCAAACGGCTATATTTGTTCTTTGTTCACCGAAATTTTGTAATTCTTAAAATTACCGTTATAAATAAATTCAAATCTTTTGATTTTCAAAGTGGATCAAATTTTTTGAAGAAAGAAACAATTATCATAAAGCGTTAAACTAAAATCATTGATACGAAGACGTTAAATTTTGAAATCACTGATAAGAAAATTATAACGACCTATTCCGCCGTTATTTAAAGGGCATTTAGTGCGGGACCACAATTTTTTTTAAAATACGTTCCCAAATTAAATTGGGGTGACACGATTAAAATTTTGGAATTTGAATTTGATTTGGGCTGAAGTCAGCCTGCCATAGCGGGAATCTTCTCGCTATGGCGTCGTCATTGTAGTGTCTGTATGGACGCTATTGCGGGTTTGGCAGAATCAGGCCTTAGAAAACACAATTCTTGTAATTTTTCTCCTACTTTTTATTGGCAAAATAGTCGAGGGTTACTTCAAAAACCTCTTAAAGCTACTCCAAGCTTGGGAACAATGGAGGGGAGGGATTTCAACGCAAAGAGTGTCAAAATCCATGGGATTCCGATCTACGTCTGTCAGGATTCACCCCCACGGAGCTAGAAGTTTGTGTTTAGAGTTGTTCGACAGTTGCTTAGCATCCAAGTAGGCTAGGCTTAACTGTCTAGTTAGACCTGTCTTCAATTACACGATACCTTGTAAATTGTTGAGAGATTGTTTGTATAAGTCTTCGAGCACAGAGTCTAGACGAATGAATGTGTGTTTATTGTTGTTTAGGATGGTAATGCACTTAATTTACTGATGTAAACCTTACGATAGTTGTTAGTTTTTATCCTCGGGGTGGTAATCTATGGGAATTGGGTTATAAGCAGAAAAATAGTCTAGGAAGAATCATTCAGGTAGGTGATGATTGTTGTTTTCCGTTTATGTTGCATGTAGTTGCTAACTTCTTCGTTAGTATTACCTGCATAACATATGGTTAAGGAAATGGAAGGAGTATAAACTGAAATGTTAATTATTGTCAATCACATGCAATGAATGTATGTACTTGGGTAAACAAGTGTGATTGTTATTCATTGTGATTGTGATGGTGATGTGTGATTGTTGTTGGCTCGGGTATCACATCTGGTTCATATTATTGATTGGCTCAGGTACCACACCTTATACAAAATATCTATCGGCTTCGGGTACCACGTCGGTACAAATTACTAACGATTGACTTGGGTATCATGCTATGTACGTGTGATTGTTGTGTGTTCATTCTATGAGTGAATCGATTCTAATTTTACGTCATGTGATTGTTACATGTTGGTTCATGAGTGACCGGAGTTTGTGCTTGAATGTTGGGATGATTTTATGTATATAGGGGTTGCATGTTAAACACTGTAGATAATGTCCTAGGGATTCTTGGTGGTCTGGGTTACTTGAAAGGTGTGATGAATCAGGTATGGGTGATTGTTATGATTTTTGGACATATCTCGATGGTTGTTAAATTGAAATGTTGATTAGGAGTTTTGCTTATTCCGTAGTTTGGACTATATTGTCAGTCTGGATAGTCCAATAAGGGGGATTTGAATCAAGGTGATTTAGTAAGAGTCTTGTAGGTGGTTTACTGAATTGGTCAAGGACCAATGTGTTGGCATGAGAGCTTAAGGAATAGTAGTGAACCGATTAACAGAGTTAGAAATGGACTTGAATTTAGGATTGGAAACAACAAAGGAATTCTCGTGTGGGTAGAATCACTGGTTCAGAAAGTCTCTATGTAATAGAAGGGTTGAGTTATGATCTGGTGTGATGCTGGAATGGCCTAGGTGGTGAAGTTGGCAACGGAAGGAAGTGGGGTAACTTGAGACAGATCGTCTGAATTCAAGGGTAGTACAACTGGTAGTAAATGGAAGGATCGGGGTCCCAGTTATATCTCCAAGTTCTATGTTTTCGTTGATTATTTGCATGATACTATGTGGTGGATTTGGGTCGACTGGTGATGCGTATCAATACATGTTGTTTTGTACTGATACTACTCTTGGTATGCTACTTGGCATAGTCTGGTTGTAGGATCAGTAATGTTTCTTAGTTGAAGACGAAAATGATCTCCGACAACTTCTCCCTTTCTTTCCTTATGGTGGGAGATATGTCTCATTTATTTTAAGTCTTTTAATCTCTTAGAAACTCTTGTAGCTATATAGACTAGTTCCTTGGGAGGGTTCTGTGCATTTCTCAAAAACACTTATTTTGATCAAGTTTAAGACAGGCTAATTAGTTTATATTTGTTCACTTCCGCATTACATGTTTAGATTTGGATGTAAGAATTCTCCTATCTTGATCTTAGAGTAGGTGCCCACACGATCCGATGATTTGGATTGTGACAAAACTGTTAATTCCTTTAATCAATTCTTAGAAAACGTTTAATAAAAAAATACTTATCAAAATGCGTCATATCCTATAATCATTTATCAAAATGAATTATATCCTATAATCACTTATGAGAAAGTGTTAAATCATATAACTAATGGATAAAAGACATTCAATCCTGAAATCACTTATCATAAGGTGTTAGATCCTAAAATCATCAATTAGAAGGCGTTAAATTCTAAATTCACTTCTCATAGATGCTAAATTTTAGAATCAAGAATATGATGTTAATATTCTATAATGCTATCGTATATGGATTAGTTAAATTACCAATGACATTATTCTTTCATACATTTGCTCATTAGTGAGATTTCAACTATATTCAGAAAGCACATATTAAGTGTTTCTAAAGCCTAGGCAGATTAATATATTATTAATTTCATATGATGTTATTGTAAATGTTCTAATAACCATCTATTTTTTTGTGAATTGTGAATCTCACATTTTCTTAATTCAGGGTGAGCTGCTTCTTCTGGGCTCCTATCTGATCTATTTTTTGGACTTAGACTTCATTTGGTTTGGGGTTGCATAACCATATTCTACACTATGTAGATGTTTTTGTACACAACTTTCAGGTTCTAGGGTTATTTCTGTAAATATTTTATGATAATGGGATTTAGTTATGAAACTTGTCTTAATTATTGAAAAATGTTACTTTTAGTTGTTTAGTTGATTGCGTGTTAGTTGATATTTGATTCTTCCACCAGGGGTTTAGTGTGGGTGCCTCTCACATCGAGTTGAATCGTCACAAAATTGGTATCAACGCCCCTAGGTTCGTTGATCTCATTGTACCAAAATAGGTCTAGTAGAGTCTTATGGAATGGTACAGAGACATCTATACTTTTCTTCAAGAAGCTACATGGCTTGGAAATCATCTTTTTTTCCTTCGTGCTATAACTTGATTTCAATTGGTTTCGGGTGATCTAAATTGGTATCTAACTTCCTTCATTCTTTATCCGCAGATGATTGACGACAGACGTAACAGAGTAATGGTACCAACTTCAACTATGGGACTACCAGTGCGAGGGCGAGGAAGGGGCAAGAGCAGAAGAAGGGGCTAGGGCAGAGAAAGAACAACACTAGCCAAAAAGTGGACTCAAGCATGGACTGGGCAAAGAAAAGCGACCCTCATCCACCCCAGGATAGTGTTGAAGAGGATATGGAGGTAAAGTTTGAGGATGGTGTGGAACCCAAGATGGCAACACAGGTTGGTGGCGCAGGTCTTCCCCCTATGACTTTAGAGGTTGTTCATCAGGTGATGACCTTCTTAAGTGGGATAACGGGTATTGGAGCCACTCTTACTGTGCCAGCTATTTAGGCCCCGTGCGCTCGTCCCCTTGCTACCACCGCTCCCAAGATAGATGAAGCTTTTGGTACTGATACGATCTTTTGTCTGTTACTAAGCCCTGTCATGACCGGGATCGAGCATATGTTGTTGACCAAGTTTCTAAAGCTGAAGCCTCCATCGTTTCATGATATTGAGGATGAGGATACTTTTGGGTTTATCTTGGATTGTTATGAGAGGTTGCATAAGTTGGGTATTGCGCAACAACATGGAGTGAAATTTGTTACTTTTTAGCTATTGGGGGATGCTAAACAATGGTGAAGGGCTCATGTGGAGTGTTGTTCGTCAGTTTTACCTCTACTGATGTGGGCCAAGTTTCACGCCCTATTTCTGGAGAAATATGTACCTCATACTCTCAGAGATTACAATATTGATAAGTTTCTGGAACTTGAGTAGGGCATCATGTTTGTTACAACCTATGAGGCTAAGTTCCAAGCTTTGTCTTGCTATGCTACCCAACTTTTGGGCATTGATGAGGAGAGGATCTACATGTATGTAAAAGGTTTGAACACTGAGTTAAAAGTCCTATATGTGCATATAACTTTTGCAGGAAAGAACTTTAATAAGGTGACTAACTATGTGAAAAAAATTGAAGGGGCAGACAGGTTGGACAAGCTAAGGTATTGGCTAAGAAACCCAAGAGTATGGATAATTTTAGTGGTTCTTAATCCAGAGGTCCCAGACAATAGGTGTATTCATCCCGTCCTGTTCATTATGCCTTGCCAAATTCTACAACTGGCCATTCTGTGGTCATTTAATAGTCTTCGGCTCCTAGCGATCAAAGAGCTTTTTATTCTCTGCCAGCAGGCTATCTATTGATTAAGGATGTTTTAATTGTGGTAACTTGGGTCACTTTAAGACGAAATACCCTTTCAAACTGACAGGTAATCAGATGCAGCAACATATAACTAGAGGTTTAGTTCCAGTGGGTGGAGGTGGTAATGTCAAGAGATGCCCTTAGTGTGGGCGCGGTAATGATTAGGGAGACAGTGGGAACAGAGATAATGGTAATGCATTAAGGGGAGCGGTGCAGCCAACTGGAGGTGTCGCCTAGTCTGAGGATAAAGCTCAATTTTACTCCTTCTTGGACAGATGTGTGACAAAGGAGTCTGATGTAGTAAGAACATGCATTATTCTCGTCTGTACTGGATGTCTTCTATTTTATTCGATCTGGGACCCACATATTCTTATATAAATATATATACGTATATATTAAATTTTCCTTTGATTTTAATTCGATTTGTAATACTATTGATGCTCCAATTCATGTTTCCACTCTGGTTAAGGAGTCTGTAGTAGCGACCCATATGTATCATTTATGCTTTATGGTGTTTGCGAGTCTTCGTACTTAGGTAGATTTGGTTACACCGAATATGTTGGGTTTGATGTGATATTAGGTATGACTTGGTTGTCTTATTATCATGTTATGTCAAACTGTAATCCCAAGACAATAACTTTAGAGATTTCGAGTAGGAACAGACTAGAAAGGAAATTAAATGTGTACAAACCTAAGCCAATAAAGATCATATCTTTAATTTGGGCTAGATGACTAGTGGGGACAGGTTGTTTAACATACTTGGCTCATATTAAGAATGTTAGTGCGGAGTCCCCTACTCTAGAGTCAATCTCAGTAGTTTGGAATTTCAGGAGGTATTTCCTACGTATCTTTTTGGTTTTCCCTAGATAGGGATATTAATTTTTGCATACATATAGAGTTGTGAACTTGACCAATCTCTATTTATCCTTATTGTACGACGCCAATAGAGTTGAGGGAACTCAAGACTTAGCTTCAAGAACTTCTAGTAGATAAAGGATTTGTTCGTCCCAGTACATCTCGTTGGGGTGCTTCTATCTTGTTTGAAAAAAAGGACGGTAGTATAGGAATGTGTCTAGACTACATACAGTTGAATAAAGAAATTATCAAGAATAAGTATCCCCTACCTCACATAGATATCCTATTTGACTAGTTTCAGGGTGCTTTAGTGTTTTAAAAAATTGACTTAAGATCATGGTACCATCAGTTGATATTTAAACCTGAGGATATACCTAAGACAACATTCAAGACTCGGTAAGTCGGTATGGACATTATGAGTTATTGGTGATGTTATTTGGGTTAACCAATACGTCGGTGACTTTCATGAGTTTGAGAATAGTGTCTTCAATCCATTTCTAAATTCCTTTGTAATTGTGTTTATAAATGATTTTTTTATCTACTCTAAGAGTAATGAGGAGCTCGCATAGCACCTTCGCATTGTTCCGGGTATCCTAAGAAAACAAAAATTATATGCCAAGTTTTCAAAGAAAGTATGAATTTTGGGTGACTTTCTAAGGACATGTGACTTCCAAAAAAGAGATGATGATGGACTCTCAAAAGATTGAGGGAGTTATGATTTAGGTCAGCCTAGCTTTATGACTGAGGTTAGAAGCTTGGTAGGCCTTGCTAACTAATACCACAGATTTGTTAAGAATTTTGCTTCCATTGCTACTCATTTGACTAAATTAACTCAAAAAGAGGTATTATTTGTATTGTTTGACAAGTGTGAGGAGAGCTTCCAAAAGCTTAAGATCCTTTTGACTACAACTCCTATCTTAGCATTGCCAGTTGAAGGTAATGATTTCGTTGTTATGCTTCACACTTTGGGTTTGGGTGCAGTGTTAATGCACGACAAGAATGTGATAAACTATGCCTCAAGGTAATTGAAGTTCCATGAGAAGAACTACCCAACAAATGATTTGGATTTGGCAGCGGTAGTATTTGCACTCAAGATCTAGCAACATTATCTCTATGGTGTCAGGTGCGAAGTATTCACTGATCATTGCATCCTACATCATGTGTTCACACGAAAATATTTAAATCTGAGATAGAAGAGGTGGATGGAGTATTTGAAGGATTATGATGTGACCATCTAGTACCATTCGGGCAAGGTCAATGTGGTGGCAAACACATTGAGATGGAAAGTGGTTAGTATGGGTAGTTTGGATTATTTGGGGGTATCTAAGCGACTTTGTCTAGAGAGATTCAGACTCTAGCATCTGACTTTATGCAGTTGGGAAATTTAGAAAAGAGTGGAGTGTTGGCCAATATCGAAATTAAATCCATATTCCTGGAGGAAATCAAAACCAAACAATTTCATGATGAGCAAATAAACAAGCTCCGGAACAAGATGGTGTAGGGTGAGGCCTCGAATTCCACATTTGATGCTTGTGGGATTCTATGGTTTAGAGATCGAATTTGTCCCTTGAGTTGAAAACTTGATTCAAAATATGTTGGCAAAATCTCATGGCTCGAGGTACTCGATTCATCCTAGCTTAACTAAAATTTACTGGGATCTTAGGTAACTCTATTGGTGGCCTGGAATGAAGAGGGAAATAGTTGAATGTGTGTCTAAGTGTCAAAATTGTCAGTAGGGGACATATGTCACGAGATTTCTATAAGATTGCTTCAAAGGATGTCCATTCCTGAATGGAAGTGGGAAAAGATAGTTATGGACTTCGTGGTAGGCCTTCCTAAGACTTTGGGGAAGTATGATTCCATTTGGGTCATTGTAAATAGGTTGAATAAATCATCCCACTTTATCCCAATCAAAGTGGATTACAACTCTCAGTCGTTGGCCAAGATTTGCGTTAAAGAAATAGTAAGTTTACATGGATTACCCCTTTCTATCATTTCAAACTGAGGTACATAGTTTACTTCTAAGTTGTGAGGTAAATTGCACGAAGCGTTGGGAAACCAAATCATATTTAGCATAGCTTTTCATCCTTAAACCTATGGTAAGTCGGAGAGGACGATTCAGGTGTTGGAGGACATGTTGAGAGCCCGTGGATTGACTTTGAGGGCCATTGGGATCAGTTCTTATCATTTTGTGAATTCTCCTATAACAACAATTACCACACCAATATTGACATGACACCATTCAAAGAACTTTATGAGAGATCTCCCATAGGGTGGTTTGAGACAGGAGATGTGAAGCCTTTGGGTGTTGACTTGGTGAGGGAAGCTCAGGAAAAAATGAGAGGTTTCCAAACCAAGCTATTGGCTGCTCAGAATAGACAAAATGAGTATACAAACTACAAGGCTAGTGATCATTTCAGGTTGGTGAGCAGGTTCTATTGAAAGTGTCACCAAAGAAAGGGTAATGCGGTTTTGCAAGAAATGTAAGCTTAACCCTTGATATATCGATCCATTTGAGGTTCTTGAAAGTGTGGGGCTGGTAGCTAACAAAGTAGTATTGCCACTCAATTTTTTTGGGGTCCACCCAGTTTCCACATAGCCATGCTAAAGAGATACCATGGGGATGGAGAGTACATTACAAAATTGGATTCAATTTTGCCAAATAAGGACCTTCACTACGAGTAGGAGTCGATTGCTATTCTTGATCGGAATGTTTGGAAATTAAGGACAAAGAAAATCAGATCGGTAAAGGTTCAATGGAAGCATAGTCTAGTTGAATAAGCCACTTAGGAAAACGATAGGGACATATGAGACAAGTACCCTTACTTGTTTGAGAATTCAGGTACTATTTCCTTCTTGATTTAACTTGCCTTTTTATTATTTAATCGTTCAGGGATGAATGATGAGTAAATATTTATTTTAACGATCCTTTCTATCATTGTGGGTGAGCTAATCGTAAAATAAATTAGGTGAGAAAACTTCTGGAATAGTGAGTTGAAAATTTTGAACTAGGTTAGGCTAGGATAATATCTGAGCAAGATGAGGTCTAGGGAAATCTAGAAAAAAATTTGGGTGAAACGTTTGAGTAGAGTTTGTTTTCCTTGTTGCTAAGACTTCAGGGAGTCTGTGAGACTTTCCAGAACTGAATTCGGGTGAGTAGAACTCTCGATATTGAACTTGTCGTGAAGGAATTGGTTTGGATCGTCAAGGTTTGAAGATGTGTTGCAAAATTGGCTAATTTGGGAGGATTTCTGAGTTTTATTCCCGTGCACGCCACTAAAACAGGTGAAACACCACTACGACGGGTGAATTAATTCTCACTATAGCGGGATTGGGCCGCTATGGTGATGTAAGTCGATAATAATGCAAAAACTTCCCTAAAACGGCCCATATTCATTCAAGAGCGTCTTGAGGAAGTGCAGGGGCGATCTAGGGCGATTTTCTT
This sequence comes from Solanum acaule, assembly GCA_036250505.1. Classification (NCBI taxonomy): domain Eukaryota; kingdom Viridiplantae; phylum Streptophyta; class Magnoliopsida; order Solanales; family Solanaceae; genus Solanum; species Solanum acaule. The sequence continues at coordinate 18,490 of JAJOOR010006462.1, forward strand.
CAATTTTCCATCAAAATCATCCATAAAAATAAGTAAATTACTCTCCTAACTTGGTAATTTGATTCTTAGGCCTTTGAATATGTGGTGGTGACTGTAGGGGAGAGCTTGGTTTGATGAAATGGTGGAAAGCCTCGCCTCTGATTTGGGTGGAATAATCATGAGACTAATCTGGAATTTGGGATTAGGATATAATCCGGATATATATATATATATAGGCCATTTTGGTCTAATTTTTTGTTGCATTATTATTTATAGACCAACAACAAGCTAGGCTTCATAACAAGGGAAAAACTTAAATTTAGTAGAGCATATTAGGCTTGATTTGAGGTAAGTGATGTTTGAATTATTTCACATTTACGTTATATGTGCATGTTAACTATGCCACTAGTATTACTTGTACAATACACGGGTAGAGAGTTAGAAAGGAATGAAACTAATGATATCTTGTTGTCAATCTCATGCAGTAAACTAGTCCTATTTGCTTGTATTTACAAGTGAGATTGTGTTAATTGTGATTGTGATTATGTGATGTATGATTCTCGATTGGCTCAGCTGTTACGTCTAGTACATATTATTGGTTGACTCGAGTATCATGCCTGGTACATATTACCGGTTGGCTCGGGTATCACGCTTGGTATATATTATTGGTTGACTCGGATACTATGCTTGGTACAAAATATCTATCGGCTGAGTTGGGTACCACACTTGATATATATTATTAGTTGACTCGGATACTACGCTTGGTACAGAATATCTATCGGTTGGCTCGGGTACCATGCTTGGTACATATTCTATATCGGTTGGCTCGTGTACAATGCCTCGTACATGTGACTGTTTGTGTGTTGGTTCCATGAGTGACCTGGGTTGGTCTTATTACAATGATTGTTGAGCATATTTGTTGTGATTGTTAAATCGGGATGAGGACTAAGAGTTATGTTTATGTTAATGACTATGGCTATATTACCATGTTGTCTTGTTTTACTAAGTTTCGACTACCTGTGCATATTTTGTATAAATGGAGCTAACCGATGATTCTACCAGTACACTGTTGATTTTGTGTATTGATAATACATTTGTTCTTCTTTTGTTGAGTACTAGACATATTCTAGTGACTGCTACACACCTTCAATTATGAATCACGTGCTTTCTAAATTCAAGGGTGAGTTGCTATGGGTTCATCTTTTCCATCTAGTCCATTTTTTGGACTAAGACTTCTTGTTTTGGGATTGTGTCCCAATATTCGAGATTATGTAGATGTTTTGGTACATGACTTTCAAGTTCTAGGGTATTATTTCTCCAATGTTTTATTATAATGGAATTTAGTTATGAAGCTTGTTTTAATTTTTGAAAACTATTAACTTCTAGTTGTTTAGTTGATTGCGTGTTAGTAGATAATTGATTCTCCACTGGGGGTTTAGTGTGGGTGCCTCTCACATCAGGTTGGGTCGTGAAAAGAAAGATCTTAGGGGTCGTTTGGTAGAGTATATTAGGAAAAATAATGCATGCATTAGGTGTGTGTATTAATAATACCTTGTTTGATACACTTTTTCATGCCATATATAACTAATGCAAGCATTAGTTATACACTCTACTGTGTATTAACTTGTGTATTACTAATACCAAGGAATTCTAGGTATTAGTAATACATAGCATTTTAACACTTGCATTAGATTAAATAATTACAAAACTACCCTTAAAGCCTTTTCATTTTCTTTGTTGTCACAAGTTTTTGTTTTTATTTGATTTGCTTTTCGGTGTCTTTTAATTTTTTGGTGTCTTAATAGGCTTTATGATCTCTTAAGTATCTTATTTTTTTTTTAAAAAAAAAACAATTTTTTACTATTGTGACGATAAATTTGATAAAAAAAATTATTTGCCAACTTTCCACAAAAATATTTTGACACAATAGTACAACTATTTAATATTATTTTTGAAAAAAAAAAGAGAAGAAGAGTTGATGATGTTTTAGCAAAGATTTTTTTTTGATATTTTAGCAAAAGAACTTTTTTGCAAAGGAAGTGTACAAATAAATAAAGTGTGAAGGGTATATTTGTAAACATATATTTTTTAATAGAATTTATGCAAGATTTGCTATTTCTAATACATCAAACCAAACAATGTATAAGAAATAATGCTTGCATAACTAATGCAAGTATTACTAATGCAAGCACTACTAATGCAAGCATTACTAATGCACCCTATTTTGCATTATTCTTATACACTCTACCAAACGACCCCTAATGTATTATTGTATTACAGAGTATCTAATATTGTGATTTTTGCATTTATTTATGCAACTTCTCTTTAAATTTTGTGCGTAGAATTGTAATACCGAGTAAAATAATTATATTTATAGTAAAAAGGAGTTGAAACATAACATGCCCTTTGTTTCTTTTTGGGTCTAGTAAATAGTATTAATTATAACATACAATAATATCAAACAGACTATTAACTATTCCTCCCATGAATAGTTGCATTAAGATCTCTACAACGTCTAATCTTACTAGTATAACCAATTTCTAAGTCCTTAATTATGTCACCAAACGAACTGCAGTATGTTACTGATTCAGATGTATTTAAAACTCCACAACAAGTCTACTACACCCCACAAAATCTGCATCATTTAGCTAAGTCAACATTAAAATGGTGACTAAAATCCAAATTTCTAATAGAAGATAACTACATTGCGAATATGGTCTTTATTCAAAGTGAATTATAAATAAGTTATGAAGCTAACAACATCAAATACCACAACATTGCATATTGAATACTTAAGTAGAAACGAATCAGGAGAGTGAAAAGTACAGTATAATCCAGTTATACAAGGAGTTGCAAACAGTTTTGTCAGCAACAGGGTAGGTTTTCCATCGAAGAAAGGAAGTTGCATGTTGAATAAATGGAAGCAGCAGCAGCCCTGACAGCTAAATCCGTTTCAGAGCTCTCGGCTTTCTCTAGTCTGCATAGTGAATGTACTATTACATAAGCTTCATTACGTGAAGAAAAAATCAAGAACTTTATTCCAAGGAAATGCACAATGGGAAGAATAATGAATGAAGACAAGCATATGCTGAGCCAATGAATATTTAACTTCAATTTGTAGTACTGCCAACTGAAAGACTTGTCCGTATGCTCAAATTTGAATGGTGTAAGTTCTACTTGCTACATTAAGTTTTCTTTCTTCTCAAGCATGTAAAATGCATTTGAAGTTTTAACGTTCTATCAGTAGTACCAATTCACCAGTAATGTCAAAAGACTTGCAAGTTGGACAACGCAAATAAGTGTTTCAGGTCATATGAACACTTACCTGCAGTCATTTTGCAATAGCCCCAACTGATGCAAACCATGCGGTGCACTAAATTTCTGAAGACCCTGTTCACATTGCAGCTGCATTTGCCTTACTTGGTTCAGCCAACTTTCCTAAATTCACATATAACAGACTAAAACGATGAATATCTTTTGGTGAAGGACAGGAAAGGAGGAATAAGGTAAACTCAGAAAAACACTGATAAGAAAATAGTATTTTGAAGGAAGAAATAAAAGACATACATACAAGTGATATATCTATCATATGCTTATTTGCAGTTGCTTCTATGAGAAAATCATCTTTATCTATATCATGATGAAGATGAGAAGATTTCAAGCAATCTATTGCCAGAGGCGTATGCAAGAGGGGGTCACTGGGTTCACGTGAACCCATGCTCCCCTCCTGAAATCATATATAATAGTGTTATATTTTTAATTTTTTTTAAAATATAGATGTGTGAACCCACAATCGAAGTATCATATAATGGAATGATGATTGGGTGCACCTCTCAGTGAGATTAGAAATTTGAATTTTATATCTATTTTGTACTATTTTTCTTTTTAAAATTAGGCAACACCTCTCTAAGTGGTTATTGGTAGCATTTTTGGTGTTATAATTAATTAATCATTTCAATTTTGGACCTATATATTTAAAATTTTATCTGTTTTCAACGATACGAAACTAAGTGTCAAACCAATTAGATTCACCTTTGCACAATAGTGCACTATGCACCCATCATTCCGAAATCCTGAATACGCCTCTGTCTATTGCACTGTACCTTCCAACAGAATTAAATGGTGCACTTATACTTCTCATAAGAGAACATAATTCAATAAACATGCTTCAATTTACACAAACTTGAACAGACATTACATAAATAGGACCAATCATCAGCAATGCTCTAATTTGTATAAATACATCAAACATTGTTATTCAGACAGAATATCCTCGAGACACAAGCTTTCTGCAAAAAGGCAAAGCACAGAAGGAAGAGTAGCTTTTTTGGATGATTTTTCAACATTCATTTCTCAAACAATGTACAAATGACATGAGATTTTTAGCAGACTCACCAGTTGCCTTTCTTCATCTGAAAGAGCTCCATCCATCTGATCAAACAATGCTGTCCATCTAGCACGATGTGCATGAGCAGTAGCATTGTCAAAATGGCCAACAGAAGAGCTTTGTGTACCATATGAGCTGTTCTCTTGATTAGATGAGAATTCTCTGGAAAATAAGCAAGGGAATTCTGTTTGAATTACAGCCCGGACTCTTTTTTTACTACGCCGCAATGCTGCAAATATAGAAAGGAGTACATTATAACTTTGATTTAAGTCAAATAAACTACAACCTTAAGAGATTTTTTCTCTACCTGCAAGACGTCCTTTAATGTCTTGATGAAGCAATTCCAGCCATTGTGAAGCTACGTTAGCAGCTAGATGTAAAAAAAATACCTATATCAGTTGAATACTGTTGATAAAACATGATTTAGATGACAAACGGACCATTCCTTGAAGCTTACCACTTGTACAACTAGATTTCCAAGTGTCTGTTAATCTAAAATGCTAAAAGGCTCATCTCACAAGTTTTCGGAAGAACATTTAACTAGTCATAATAAGCGCATCATGTAATCCAAGAGAAACAAACAAAATAAAAGAAGGAAGATATAAACCAACCTTTGATAGAAAGTGAATTAACACTTGCTAGGTTTGCTGATTCCTCATTAGATAATGAGCTCGTATTATCTGATGCAATGGTTATGGATGATGACAATTTCAGTGCAAGTGCATCATTCTCAGTGCCTATGTTAGGGTTTGGATGATAAACCATCTTTCCAGTAACCCTGGTGTCAACCATGCATGAACCTCCATCTCCTCCTGTAAACACTGAATTCAAAGAGATTGATTTATTCAGTGATGTTAGGTAACCATTTGTACACCTGCTTCCTGGCAGATCTTCAAGAACAGGGTTGAATCTGCTCACTCCTGGACCATCTATATTTTCCTGATCTTTGCTTCTTTCACTATGGTCTTTCAATCCCCCCTTTGTTTGGATGGAAAGAACCTTGCTCCTACCATGGGCATTTTCACGCTTTTCAGATTTTACTAGGGCTTCTATAATGGAATGAACTTGCTTACTGTTCCTGACATGGTTTATGATCCCTGGGTTTAACCCATTGAGCAACCCACTCGGTGCAGCAATCTTTGCAAACCTGTCAACTCGTTCTTTCTTCGCAAGCTCTAACTTTTTCTTCATCCCATCACTTTTACTTTTCCTCCCTTGCTGCTTTGGCATGGGTGCACCTCCGTGAGTATGTGAAAGAAAACCATTTTGTTTCATCTCATTCCAGATTCTCATCGACTCATTCTCGTCCAATGGACCAACTGAACTTGCACACTCAAAATCATCCTTTGATTTCAAGTACACAGAGTTCTTGCACGGATACGAAGATTCATGATTAATAGAGCTAGAAACATCTTCTGCATTCAGATCTAAAGCAAACCCTTTTGACTTCATAGAATCCCCCTCTTGACCATTGTCTTTCTTCCCCACAGAGGCCAGTTTGTTGGTTTCTTCAACATGTGATGCAATGGCATTGCTAGAAGCAACAACATTTGCATTCAGATCAATCAATCTAAGTGCAGGATCAGTGACCAGATTACCGGTGCCCATTTCAGGTTTTTCTGATGGAGCAAGAGAAAAATATTATTACATCTATATTTTTGGCTTCATTACCTTTACAAAGATTCAAATGTTGACAAAATAGTGCCAAAAATATATCATAGATAGAGAACTTAGTGTCAGTAAACAAAAACACTGCACAAGAAAATCAAAGACTGCATCTTGAGTAAAAAATTCTCTATATATTTATCAAACTGCACTAGAAAATCAAAGATCACATCTTGAGTAAACAATTCTCTATATACTTATCAAACTGCACTAGAAAATCAAAGACTGCATCTTAAGTAAACAATTCTCTATATATTTATCAAACTGCACTAGAAAATCAAAGACTGCATCTTGAGTAAACAATTCTCTATATACTTATCAAACTGCACTAGAAAATCAAAGACTGACAATTCTCTATATATTTATCAAACTGCACTAGAAAATCAATGACTGCATCTTGAGTAAATAATTCTCTATATATTTGTCAAACTACAGATCCAAAGTGCTTAAAGTTTTCAACTTTCAGTTCCTACCACTACAAATCATTCAAAATTTCAAGATTCCTATCTGCAATTTAAAGTTAAAAGTTCAAAAATTAGTAAAAAGACTACCTTCTGTACGCAGAACAGATTCAAGATCCCTCATTTTCACTCTTTTGTGACAAAGTCCTGTTCTTTCTTCAACTCCCACACGGCCCCTCTTCTCCCCAGCAATGACCTGAAACATCAGAGTTAATACACACCCAATAGACAAAAACCAAGAAAGAACTGAAATAAGTCATAAACCAAAGGGTAAAATCTCTAACCTTTGTCTCAGTCCCAGATCCAGTTATCCCAATAGACTGATCAGAAACCCCACAGTCCTCTTCCATAATTGACTATAGAAAACTTTTTTTCAATTTAGGTCGAAGAATTTCACCTAAATTCAACAACCCACAAAATTCAAATTCAAGACTGTAAATCTGAATTGCTTAAACATACAAAGACCAAGAGAAAGAGTAACTATGAGTAGCTATCTTCAAAAAATTGAACTTGGTTTGTCTAGGGTTTCAAAGCCATGAGAGAAGAAGGGTTTTTTTTTCAACTGGGGGTTAAGGGGGGTAGGGGTAGGGGGAAAAGGGAAATGAATAAGCAATAGATGTGGAGGGATGAGAATTTGAATTTGCAGGAAGAGCGCGCCGTTAAGTAGCGTTGCTTCACCGGTAAAGCTACAGAAGAAAGCGGAATGTAGTTCTCTGAACAAATACTAATAAATTTGTTTTGGTTTTCTTATTTTCGGGTTTCAAATTCAAATGCAAAGGGTTGGAGCCCTTGGAGGGACCAAAATCCAGATGGGAATATTGCCGCGCTGGACAATAAAAAGAGCTACTTCACTACTTTCCATCCTATGGGCATGGTTTTGAATTCGGAACGACCCAAAAATCGTTTCATAAATATACTATATTAAGAAAATATTTATCATTTATAATAATAACATTTTTATTTTTACCTGATCATTTTTAATACATTTATAATACAATTTTAATACATATTACAGAGAACAATTTATAAAACACATGTAATACATGTTTTATTGATGGATAATACATTTATCACACATGTAATACATGTTTTATTGATGGATAATACATTTATCACACATTTTAATACATTTATAATACAATATGTCAATTTATTTTTACCAAACACTGCTAATATATTTTAAAATAGTTATAATACATATATATTGCATACATATTGCAGATTTATCATAATATTGTTATGCATTGCTATAAATGATAATAAACAAAAAAATATTGCTAAAATTAGTAATTATTTGTTAAAAGATACCCATCCAAATAATTTTTCCTATGATATTTGTATTATGTATCAAATGTATTTATATTTCATATTACTGTATTTGTATTATGTATTAACTATATTTTGTATTTTCTATCAATTTTATTATGACAATTTGTATTCTACTAATTGTATTTGTCGATACAAATTATATTCAGTAAAACAATTATATTTGATATATGATACAAATTGATTGTATCAGTTGTAATTGTAATAAAACTTGATACAACGAATACAATATGCATTCATCCTCTGTATTCTATATCAATTTTATTTCAACAAATATAGACAACTATTTATTTGTATCAACTGTATTTGTATTCTGTATCAATTGTATTTGTGAAACACAACATGTATTCATTCTCCTCGATCTCGCTCACCTCTCTTCTCCTAATATGTAGCTAAATACAATACTTTTTTTTATACAATTGTATTCATTTTGATATATATTAGTTGTATCAATTGTATTCGTGATATAATCTGATACAATGAATATTACAAGTATATTTAACCTCTCTCGTCACTTTCCTCCCTCTTTTGATCTCACTCGCCTCTCTCACTCTCCTAGTCTCGCTCACCTCTTCTCCCCCAAACATGTAGCTATAATTCATAATTAAGCAAAATATACCTATAGTTCTCTAATTAAGCCTAAACTATAATCATTTTTGAAAGTTTCCCTTTTGAATTCCTTTTCATTTCCCTTACACCAATGCTTTCTCCTCACTTTTTAGGTGTTTGTTTACACCCAAATTGATGATTAAACGTAATAATTAAATTTGTGATAGGGAATCAAGGGCACAAAAGGAAGAAATCACTCTCTAAAATTAAATATTAGACGGTCAAAATCCTACAATTCTTCGTGAATTTGTTATTTGACCCTAATGAAGAAATAACAATTGCAGTAACATGGATATCTTTTATGTACACCTAACTATTTTACATAGGAAGTATTATTTTCTATGGTCGTTGTTGATGGTAAAAACTCACAAGTTGATATGACTGTGAAGAATCAAATACGATCTAGTTATGCTAGGATCAAGGCAAAGGTAGACTCACTAATTAACCAAATTCCCTTAGAGAATTATAGTGGGGATGAAGAAGAAGAATTCTGGGAAAATTATTAAAAAGAGGAAAGAAATCAAATATCATGCAAATTTAATGAACCTGATGAAAATGAGTGTTTTGTCATACACATTGAATTGATAAACACTGAGTAGCTGATAAATCATGATGACTGAAGATATACTGAGAGATACTATATCTGAAAGCATCTCAATTATGTGTTACGATTCGAGCCTACACCCTGGACGTGGTTGGCACTCAAGAACCATTGCTGGTCCCTAAGCGAACCCTCATCCTGGCTGACTACAAGCGGAAGACTAACTCAAGCATACATAAGCATCTAATTGAAAGAAACGTTTAAAAAATAGTTTACTGAATCTCAAAACTTTGTTGATTATACTGAGTATGAAACATAAGTTTAAATAAAACATCTGCAAACTGAAAGACTCTCCAAAATTGTCTATCTATGAAGCCTCTACTATATATAGACGAGTGTCGGGACAAAACCCACGAATACTCAAAATGTTACTAATACTGACAACTCATAAAACCGGAGTCCTCCGAAAGCAAGGAGACCTCACTCAAAAGCTGACGAGCTGATGAAGTGATCTCAACAGGCTCTTGTTGAACCTGTATTTGCATCATTAAAAGATGCAGGTCGAATGACATCAGTAAATTGAATGTACGAGTATGTAATATAACTGAATAACAAATAACTGAATGAAAGGACTACAATAGATATAGATATATATTCAACTAAATCAATACATGCACATGAAGTGAAAACCATTTAAGCTTTACAATAAAATATACAATGAAAGCAACATAAAAATAATATACTTTACTTGTGGGGAGTTTCTCTAATCGACAAGCATTACCATGAGCCTGGCAATGATACAACATTTCGCCTCATGTTGCCAAGGCTATCCTATACTTTGCCGGGGTATAAGATGGTATTGTGACTATGGATCCATCTAATTGGCCTTGTCAGAGGCAGTGAGGAGTTGCATGAAGAGTCAATGCTATCCTATCCTACGCTGGCTACGTAGTTCTATGAGACGTCCGAATCATAAAAGACTCTAACCCAATTCAATGCTCGATACTTCTCCCAAAATAAGTGATATAACATTATGCTAAATGTTTAAAAACATACTCTTCCTTTGGTTTGAGATAATTGCTCAAACTATCCTCTTAAAAGAGGTAACTACTCTTGAAATATCTTTTTACTCATAACTCATTTAGAAATCAAATTTTCTCTTTTATCAATGTAAAAACTGATACCTTTGGGAATGCTTAGTTCCCTTATACTCTTACTCAATTCATACTTGAAAACTCTTTCTAAAAAATATATGAAAATCATATTGTGATATGATCATTGATGACTCGGGAAGTCATACTGCATAAACATTGATGGTATATCTAGATACTATACTGCTTAAACATTGATGACATACTCAATTGTCATACAAATCATGTTTTAGAAACTCTTTCTCAAAACTCATCTTTACTTCCTCAAAAACTCAGTTTAAACTCAAGTGTTGGCTTTTTTAAAAAACTTCTCAAGATTTATAACTCAATTCATAGGGTTCATGCAGAATTATGGACATGAATGACTCAACTCAGGGATCTTAATAGCAATATGGAAACTTAGTACTCAGAACTCAAGAAATCAAGAACTCAATGACTCACGAACTCGGAACTCATAACTCAATGACACTACTCCTCTAAAGAATACTCAATTCATAGAGTTCATGCGAAATTATGGGCATGAACGAATCAACTCAAGAATCTTAATGCATAAACTTATAGCAATTCAATAATTAGGAATAGAATTTCAAAAAGAAACAGGAACTCAAGAACTCAAAATCAACTCATCTCAAGAATACTCAAATCTACGGGTAGAATCCTAGACTTCTCTTTTACTGATTTGAAAGTAGATGTAAGGCATGAGGATGAACTAGTCCAACACTATGATAGCCCTACATACCTGGAAGAACAAAGTTCTTGAAGAAGAACTTAATTAGAAGCCTTGAAATCCTAGCTTGAAGGAGAACAATCAAGAAAACCTTTCTTGAGAGTCTTGAATCAGTTCTTGAAATTTCTATGGCCAAGAATTATAATTTTCATTAGTGATTCATAATTGTATGGAGGAATTTGAGTTGGAAAGAATGGAATTCTTGGAGAAGGACTTACCTTGAAGAAGGATCTTGAAAAAGATTGAAAGAATCTTGAATGAAGCCTTCTACTTTGATTTTTCCTTAGGGTTTTGCTTTAATGTTTGAGAGAGAAGAGAAATGGGGGATTAAGGGATGATAAATTTGATTGTTTTGGACCTTTAATTAGTCAAGAAATTCGTTTAGGATTTTCTTAGAGGTAAAAAAACAAAAACGACCCTTTTTATTGTTTTCCCGTCGGTTAATTCGTCACTACACTATAGCAGATTACTAAAATGGTCATAAATTTTTACTCAAAACTTGGATTGTTGCGAAATTGGTGGTGTTGGAAAGAATATTCAAATACCTTTAATTTGATAGGTTATGAGACACGTAACCCTTTATATTCTAAGAAATATAGTCATTTGAAGTTGACCTAAGTAGAATCTTACATCAAAACTTAATCGGTAAGGAAACTTTCAATTCAACTTTGTGCCAAGAGATACTAGTGATCTCAATCGATATCCAAAATGATTCCCACACTAAATAATTGACCTTTACACATATGGTAAATTTAAGAATTACCCGGTACGATCTTATTCACAAATGAAGAATGGTTTGGGTCTTAACTTAAAAAATTTTGGGGTGCTACATTATGATAATTTGAGATATGCATATGAAATAACATAAATTCTGAGTATAATTGAAAAAATACACTTTATCTGAAAGCATCTAAAATTATGAAAACTTGATAATCTGAAGCATACATTCTGAAATCACGAAAGTTTTGAGTCATGAAAATACTTGTATATTTAGGGTTCATGAAAATACAATTGAGAACATGGAATTATAATTATAATCATGAAATTAAAGGCTAAACATGAAGAAGAAGAAGGGAAAGTCATCAAGAATCCATAAAGATCCTATAAGCCCTAGATTTGTAGAAATCATAAACTTGTAGAATTGGGGTTTTCTTGGGACTTAATGGGTGAAGGGATACCCATTGATCAAATCCCACATACTTGGAGTAAAAACCTTGGCTTGATTTTTTCAATGGAGACTTGAAACTTGGAACCCTAACTCTTGCTTGAGAGAAGACATTAGAGGGAAAAACATTGATTTGGAAGAGTTAGGAGAGAGTGAGAGGTTATAGTAACTAGGAATCGCTTAATCTCACTTAGAATAGGCCAAAACATTAATGACTCTCGGGGTCATTTCTGTGTTTCTCTATGCTTTTCCTTTTTTGCCTATTTCCATAGCTTGTGTGTGGTTCTGGGTTGGGCGGCACACTCCATAAGGTGTTCAGTTGAGTTTGGTGTGAGTTTTGGAAGCTTTAAGCTTGGAGGAGTTGACTTTAGTCAACAATCAGAGATTATGATGTTGGATCGAAATTCCATTAGTTCCATCAATTTCGGAAGGGACATTTTGGTCTAGATTGATGATTGGTTTGGGTTTTCGGGCTTTCATTTGGAGTTGGCGTGATTAAGCGTTTTGGCTTTTAAGTTTTGCTCAAAATGGAACTTGGGTAAGTTTTCTTGGTAAATGTGCTTAGAATCAAATTCCATCAACGCAATTAGCTTTGAAATGCCAAGTTTGGTCTAGAACGATCTTTGGTTTGTTTCTCAAGGGTGTCGAGGTGAGTTTTTAGCTTTTGGAGTTTTTGTGTTGTTTCTTTGTTAAAGTGTTTGCTTTGAACGAGACAAACTCGGATGGATTTTTCATTGATTTTTTTTAGTCTAGAATGTCGTCATTTCTAATTAGTTTGCACTTTTGGTTTGCATCGTTTGGACTTCGAATGAATTCTGAGGCTTTGTTCAAAGATTTGGACACTTATGCCTTTTTCCTGTTTTTGCTGGTATCTGGTGTGACAGCTTAAGCGAACGTTTGGTCTCTTAAGCGAAGTCTGCTTAAGCGACCAAGGGGCCGCTTAAGCAAAGGACACCACGGAGGCACGACCCACTCTTGGATTTTGCAAAGGTCGCTTAAGCAACCAAGTGGTCACTTAAGCAAAGGGTGCCTCTTTAGGTGGGGTTCTCTTAAGCGAACAAATGTCTGCTTTTGCGAAAGTCATGCCGATTAAATTCCCATTTTTCATTCTTTCTTCTTCAAAAGAAACCAACTCTTGGAGAGCTCAGAGTTAGGGAATTTTGGGAATATCTTGAACATTTTTGGCACTTCAAAGGTAGTTTTGTTCCTCTTCCTCTTCTCTACGCTTTTATGCCTTCAATGACGTAATTCAATTTCACTTTCGACCTCAAATCCCTTGACTTCTAAACTCTAAAGTAAGGTAATTTAGCCATTTGAGGTCCGAATTGAGTCCCGTTTGCACCCATCTTTCGGGCATGTGATCCTTACCCCAATAAGGACAGTATGACCATTTTTTCGTAATTTGGTTGCGTTGATTCATGGGCTATTTTAGGCCCAATTTCTGGTTTGTTTTTTGAGTTAGTAACATGGGTATCGTTGGACTCGTATTTACTTGCTCTTTGTGTTCTTGATAGCTTGACAGTAATCCTAGGCTCTCCGAAAGGGAAAATCATTGGAATTGTAGTTCATGTGTGGTTTTGACCTTGTGGTAGGCTATGACTTCCTTTTGTTAGACTTGGCTTAGTTAGATTAAGTATATTTGAGTAGTGTCACATGATTTAGGTTGAACCCTTAGGTTGATTGAGATTTATTGATCCTTGGATAGTTATGTCCATAAGTTGGTTGGTTTAGCTTAATCTTTAGTCGGAAAGGCCTTAGTTTAGGCGATCCTTGCGTGAGTAGAATACTGCGTAAAACTTAGGGTTGTGTGGTGTTTGATTGTTTTGGTTGGTTTGGATGATTGTGTGGATTCTTTGAGTTGTGCTTCTTTGGTTGTTGTTTATTAAACTATTGGGCCATATCCCATGAACTTGGATTATCAAGAGTCCCAGGTTAGTACTCTTGTGGTGTGACAGGTATTCTTGTCGATTTTGTGTGTATGCCATGAGTTGGTTGTGATTATACTTCTGTGGACTACCTATTTGCTTGAGTTGTGAGAAAGAAATGACTTATTGGCAATAAAGGAGGTTATTCTTAATGAGTTGGAAGTCCTTGAGACTTGTGTTGCATAAAAGTGGTGAAAAAGCCTTTTTTCTTATTTTACCGCACTTTCTAGCTGCATATACTATGATCAGCTCAAGGTAGCATTTCAGGTGGCCCAAATAGCTTGGCTGGGCTACTGTTTACTTTGATTCACATTACAGATGAGCTCAAGGCATCATATCAGGCGGCCCGTAGATACAAATATGCAGATATGGGTAAGCTCGATGTGCCATACCGGGTGGCCTGTGGATAAGCAAATCCAGGTTATTGGCTTGCGGATAAGCTTGAGAATCATTCAAGGCGGTTTGATGTTTCTTCCGGGCTTATGATATATACTTATTTTGGAGTTTGACATTGTGGTGTTGCATGAGTTGCCTTTGGATGTGTTGGTTGTTTGGTTTGTGAGTATTCTTGCTGATTTTGGATTCTATCTTACTTGTTCTCCTTTATTAGCTCGTTTTGCCTTAGCTTGCCTTTGCCTTGTTAGTCACGTAAGCTTCATGTCTACTTTAGGCCGTTGTCAACCTATCTCTAATAAGTCAAACTTTCCCATGGCCTCATGAACTGATTCGGGCCCTATCAAAGCCACTTCACCAACTACAAACCAACCAATATGAGACCTACACCTCCTACTATAGAGCGCCTCAAATGAAGTCATCTGAATACTAGAGTGATAATTGTTATTACAAGCAAACTCAATCAAAGGCAAATGATCGTCCCAAATACCCTTAAAGTCAATCGCATATGCTCTCAACATATCTTTCAAGGACTGAATGGTCCATTTAGCCTGACCATCTGTCTATGGATGAAAAATTGTGCTAAGCTTAACCTGAGTACCAGGACCTTTTTGAAATGATCTCCAAAACTGAGAGGTGAACTGAGTACCCTTATCTGAGATAATGGACAATGGAAATCCATGCAATTTAACCAACTCCCAAATGTAGAGCCTAGCATAATCCTCGGTTGTAAATTAATTAACAATCATTTGTTAGGTAAAATTTATGTTAAAAGTGCATGCATATAAAATTAATTAATTAACTATCATATTTTAAACTCATTTTTTGGATTGAGATGGAAGAACAACAGTTACATTTTTTACTCCTTTTACAACTATTTAACAATGCTATAAGTTAATTGAATTTTTTTTAAAAATAAATTAAACTCTAATCCTATCCTAAGTGATATTTTTATTAATACTTATATTTGTCAGCATGTAAGACAACAAATTAGAAGGGAAAACAAAAGAAATAAACTTTACATTTAATCAAAGAATTACAATTTGAAATAGTAAATATCAATTACAAATAATATTAAATAAACAATAAATAATATTATAAAAATGATATTTTAAGTTGATAACTAAACCTATATTTATTGAGATGGAAATTGAATGCTAGGATAATTATTTGCTTGTTTATAATAAATGTTTGAATTTATTTATTTTATGTGTGACCCAATTAATGTAAAGTTGGTAACTAATATCCAATGAACTTTTTTCATATGTTACATTGGTTATTTGATGGACGGTGAAGATTAAATCTCACCCTCTATAAGTTGGTATCCCTGCTAGGGTTATCATATAGTTCTTTACACTATTCTGACACTGACATTTGTGATATCATAAGATTAGAACAAAGAGGTAGAAATCATTCTCGGCGATAATGTCTTCAGGTATGTTTTTATAACATCTCCTGTAAATTATCTTGTTTAAGATACTGACGTGCATTAAGTTTATGTTTAAAATATTTTTTTATGGTTAAATATTATTTCAAACAAGTTTAATAATTTTTTCACATAAAACAATGACGAATATATATATAAATGAATGTACTTTGTAGGGTCTATATTACCTTTTTCATGACATTATCATTTTTGGTAGCATTGTAGAAATCTTCAAAGTTATTAAAATTTATCAAATACACGAGGACATACAAGTAAAACTTTAATTTGAATAAAAAAGACAAGAAAATTCATGTGAAGACTTCAAATCGGGACTTGACCCTGACTCTTGATTTGGGACCCAACTTTTGCATTGGGATCCTGATACGCTCAAATTACACCTCAGTAAAGAAGTATAAGCTATCGTTGTCAAATAAAGAATCCAACTTGTAGGTTGGGGTCGATCCCACGAGGAATATGGTTCAAACTTAAACTTAACTCACTATTATATCCGTTTAGTCAAACTATTTCCGAGACAAGTAACCGAAAGGAGAGGGGGGGGGGGGTTGTAAGTAAGTAACAAATTGTTGATGAAGTAACAAGTAAGCAAGATTGAACTTTGAGTTATCAATATGAGAGATAAACTAGGGTATATGTGTTCCCCACAAGCTCTTAACGCACTAATCCTAATAATAGTAATCCTTTCCTAGTGTTTTACATGTAACGTTGGTAAGTTAGGTATCCCTAAGTGATTGGTCCTCCAAGTAGGGAATTTCACCTCGCACCTGGTCCGGCTACGGGTGTATGCTTTACTAACCCTTACCTTTACCCCAGATTAGACATCACATCAATGTATGACATAGTTTTCACCCTCGCTCCAATTGACATTAGACTATTAGATAGCATCCACTAAATCTATGTTGTTAATTCTTTTCTCATTTACTACCTCCTTGGTCCGGCAAGTAGCAACGATGCGAGTTCTAACGTTGCACACCGTTAAAAAAACTTCTAAGCGAAAGTATTAACAATACATGCATAAACACTATTCAAGAATTACTTAATTACTAATCATACTTTGTTAATTACTCATGGTTCCCACAACCCTAGTTGTGGATTTAGCTACTCATGCTTGAGAATTCACAATTCATAATTAGATAAGAAGAATTCATGAACTTACAAGTAGAATTGATGAAACCCGAAATCTTCAATTGAAATTCAAAGTGAAAATTGTATTAAACGAATTCTGGAAATCAAATTGCTAAAGTTTGCAAGTTAATTCCCAAAACACCAAAACCTAAGAGTTTACAGTAATGTCTGACCTCCAAAAATGAGGTTTATAACTCCTATTTATAGAAAACAAGTCCAAAATTAACAGGAAACAAAATAAGGAAATAAACTGCTGGAATGCGGCTTCTGTCGACGGCACAACCTATGGACCGTGGGTCAACCTACGGTCCGTAGGTCACCCGCCGTGGTTCAAAACTTAGAAACTTTCATTAGGTACTGGAACCTTCAACTCTCAGATCATCAATGACGGACGTGCATGACGGACAGTGGGGTGACCTACGGTCCGTCGTCTTGCTCCGTGGTTCTACACTTGTCAGACTTCCCTAATGTTCCACCTACGATGCCTCACCCACGATTCGTGGACTGATCTAGGGTCCGTCCTGGCACTCCGTGGATTGAGTACTGAAACTCAACTCCCAGACCAGGACTTACGACTAACCACCCACGACGCGTCGTTGGACCTACGGTCCGTGGGTGGCTCTGTTGGTGGCCACTTCTACACTCTTCAGGTCAAAATTTTCATCAACCGTCGCCAAGCCTATTTCCTACAAACATAATATGCAAAACATTATTTCTAATACAATATAGCCCTAGACACACACAAACTTTAAGTGAAATGCATCAAAAATACCGTAAACTCACGTTATATCAACACCATCAACTTAAACTTGTTGTTTGTCCTCAAGCGACACACTAAAACTCTAAACGACACTTATGTAGCAGCAGATATACAAACTCAAGCAATCACATGGCTTTTTCAACCAATTACATCACATTAGTGCAAATCTTTTCATCTAGACTCAACAGGCTAACTCATGCGGATCAAAACATGACATAGATCGACCAATAGACACCACAACATACATTTTTTCACAATCACCAAGGTACCAATTCTCCAACAATGTAACTAGTGCCCTCACTTCAAAACAAATTCCTTTTTCATACATAGATATGAATTTCAAGTTTAAGGATTCATTCAACACTCACGCTCAGAAGTGACTTCAAGTACAATTAGTGCTCAATACCATAGGCTTGCCCTTTTTTCACTGCATAGACTCTCCAAACTAGTCACTAGGATCACTATAGGACTTTTTTGGCTTGTAACGTAGGCTCAGGGTCAGGTATGGTACATTTGGGTACTTTTTAGTGACTTTCTGCCCTTCTTGACACTACATCGGATTTTTACCTCTTTTCTCAACCAATTCTTGACATCCTTTCATTTTCTTTTCTTTCCCTTAACTCTCCTCAACACATATGTGACTTTTGACTTTATTGCTCAAAGTTTTCACTTTTCTTCTTTTTCTTTTACTTCATTTTTTCTTTGTTTCTTTCATCACTTTTGTCATTCATCTTTTTAGCTTCTTTTGAATAAAGTCACATCTTTTTCTATCTTTACTTTTCTTTTTCTCTCTTCAACACAAAACTCTTTTCGTACCCTTTTTCTTTCGGTTTCCTTTTTCATAGCCACCCTCAACATATGTATTTTGCATGAGTTGAGGTGCACAATATCCGATGTCGAACCAGGGCCAAGATCAAGGTAACTGGTTGAATTAGTCACCCTTAACTTAGGCTTTTTGCCTAAGTCAAGGTGCACATGTCCAATGAGGGACCAGGGCCAAAACAATTATTTTAGGGAAGGTGAGTTATATGTATTGAAATAAGTGGTCTATATTAGACTCAAACATTTGGATCAAAGGGAACATTTATTTCATTTGGTTGGATCATTTTAGGCTTGAGTGGACTTATTTGAACAAGGGACAATGATCATTTCCCAGCATCTAGCCTAGATTATCTTAGCAGGACCAACGGGGTAAGTTCTAGATTGGCATATACTGTATGAACATTCAAACTTTTAGCACACACACTTGGCACATTGTTTCATTATCAAATTATTAGATTACCCAGTTCAAGTTTTAGCTTAAGTCACAAGGTCAAACCGGTTGCTTATCATGTCACATTGAAATCCAACACATTCAACTCATCAAGCCTATAGATCTAGCACATTCCAAAACTTTTGGATGGGTATCAATTTGCTGCTCTTTATGCCATCATGCTTTCATTCTTCTACTTACTCCCACATATACATCCCTAAACATGCCGGTTCAACATAAAAGTAAACAGTCCTTTGGGGGGAAAAGAACAGAGGCAAGAAAACCCCAAATGAGGATTATGAGTTGGGTTACTCAGACTTCACCCTATCACTCACACTCCATTTACCCCACCTCAACAAAATAAGGTGCAATTGCCCTCAATGCACAAATATCAAAAGTAAAACATAGGGTGAAGCAAACCTGTGGCACATATGCGTTGAACACCTCTCAAGAAGTGAATGGATCCGATTTCCCGGAGCCCGCTGGATAAACACTAGGAATGCCATCAGTAGCTCCCTCATCGACTAACGTATCACCCTCAGTAGTGCTCAAACTGCCAGATTGGCCAACATCCACATCACAAGCCCGCTGCTCTCTCCTCTCCTCATTAAGTATAGACATCATGTGGGCCTCCTCCATCTGTTGGTGCTCTTTCTTCTTTAGTTTTCGATCCTCATCAGAATCAGAAGTGTGGTCGAAGGGGGGGGGGGGGGGGCTCTTGCCAGCATCACATGAAGAATCTGGTGGCGGCATAGTATCACCGAATAAAGCAGTCAACACCA
>JAJOOR010006463.1:0-32835 GCA_036250505.1 Solanum acaule
CCCCCCCCCCCCCCCCCCCCCCCCCCCCCCCCCCCCCCCCCCCCCCCCCCCCCCCCCCCCCCCCCCCCGAATCTAATTGTTCACCCAGTCTACCTATACCAATTAAAGTTTTTAGATCTTTGCTAGATTGTATTCATAGCGTAGTTTGAAGGAAGAGTTGGTTCATCCAACTTCTTTAGCCTTAGCAACATTTCCAGGATGATGCATGCCAACATTGTTGAAGCAAGAATAAATCCGTAACTTAGTTTCTATCCTTGCCCTGCACCTGCATAATGCATCCCCAATACTATGTTCAAAGCTCCAAAGAAGAGAGCCGTCCTCCCCACCCAACTGTGATAATAATTCCAGTACTTGCGATACTTGCTGTCTATATCTGGTCTTACGAAGAATGCCAAAACCTACACGTGATTGTAAAAGTAAAGCGAATGTTAGAACATTTTCTATGATCTTAAAATATGTGACATAGCACAGACATTGAGTCATTGACACAAATTTTAAGAAGGAAAGCATTCATTCAATAGAATGAACATGTTTGCCAATCTTTTCTACTATATTTGTTCTCCATGATTAGTGTTGCAGCAACTAAAACATAGTTTTAGCATATGATCGATCAAGTTTTCAGTATCATTTTTGCTGAATGAGATTAGGGACAAACCTGAAGAATGCTAAGCACAAGAATAAGAATGCCTATGCCTTGATGTCCTGGAATATCGGGTTGCAGCTTGTTGTTGAGCTGAATTCCAAGAACCACTCCGGCAAGTCCTAGTATGAATCCTATGAATTGAGCAGATACATGAAAGCAGTACCATAATGGTTGGCTCCTAAAGTATCTTGCGAAAATGGCTCCAAAGGGCAAGAATAGTCCCCATCCCAATATACCCAATACCCCATGGGTCTTTGAGCTAATATAGTTATTAGGTGTAGCAGTGACAGCAAATGGAGAACCTGAGGAGAAAGAGAAAAACATCTCAACCAAAGTAGACAAACATCTAAATACAACCTTTATGAAGACAACTGAGAATGGAGCTAATATGTATAAATTGCTGATTGTGAAAAATGCCATTGCTTTAGTGCACATATTACAGTTAATTTTGATACACTTGTTCTTAAACTTGATACTTAGAGACAGAGATAAGCCGACCTGAAGAGAAGTCAAATTTTATGGTTGTTTTATCCTCATGAGCGGTTAGATGGTGGTGCTGAGGATATTTGGTGGAGAAGGCTAGTAACATTGGTTGAGTTTTGAGAGGAGTTGGATACTTCAACTGGAAGGCCAAGTAAACTGTGGCACCTTGAAGATAGATGAGAGGTGGAACACTTGTCAATGGCAACTCTCCTTTATCTGGTATGATCTTCGAGGGAGTGAAGCCCTCAACATAATACTGTTTGATTTTTCCATGACCTGCAGGAGTCACCCATCCAGCCATACAGCTAGAATTGATCATCATTCCGTCGCGGGAGAACCCTATTCCTACCCATCCACTTGTGTAAATGGTTGATAACACAATGGTGATCACATTGTCTTTACTCTGAGAGTACTGTAATCAGAAATTTAGTTGGAAGTCATTATAATTGCATTATAAGCTGCTACATGATGTTCAATATTGCTTGGCACTTTATCTTCTTTTTTTTTCTGTCCTGAAAAAGACAGACACCTTTCGTTATCTAGAAACTCCTAATATTTACCTTCTAATTTTGTCCTTAATGAGATGTTCTTCTACAGGTTGACTTGCATGATTGTGTGGACCTACTGTAAGTCCTTTATTTCTTAAACTCAATGTCTAGTCAAATGATGCTAAATAATTTGGAGGATGGGAGTACATCAGCCTCAT
Organism: Solanum acaule; assembly: GCA_036250505.1. Taxonomy (NCBI): domain Eukaryota; kingdom Viridiplantae; phylum Streptophyta; class Magnoliopsida; order Solanales; family Solanaceae; genus Solanum; species Solanum acaule. Next base: position 1,833 of record JAJOOR010006463.1, read on the forward strand.
CGATTTTAAAGCATGAATGTTGAAACTTATTGTGTTTTCTTGTTGTATACAAAATTGGCAATACAATGGCGACAAGTGCCAACATTATCTTTACTCTGTGAGTACTGAATCCTGAAACTAAGATTGATGTCATTCAAGTTTATTGTTCTGTTAGTGTAAAATTTTGAATCTTTTTGCAATCTTATTGTTAGTGACTTTGCATTAGGGACTTTTTCTGGTGATATATTGGAATACTAGCAGGTCATTGGTTAAAACAACACGATGATGAGTTGATAATACTAGATGCTAATAGTCTTGTAAATCCAAATGCATATTGTGCAATGTTTAAGAATACTTACACGCAGCAGAAAAGAGTTCCAAACAGGTTGACAAACCATATTTTCAAGACCACCATATGGAGGAGGAAGAAATTCTGCCAGATTAACGCTACAAAACGCTTTTTCATCTTCATCAATAGCCATAACTACCACATTCTTCTCTCTTTGAAAACCAAACAAAATCACAAAGAACATTGAGAGCACCAGTAGGCAGTAATCTTGAGATTTCATCTGTTTTCATTTTTTTTCTACCAAGAAAATGAATCAATACTTAGAGCAGCCTATGTTGTACTGCTGTATAGGGAAAATGAAGAAACTGTTGAGGATCAAGGTTAGGTAAAGGTTGTTTGTTAGTAGTAAATTGTTTTCTTGAAGTTGAAGGTTTATTAAAAGATTGAAGGTGGTGGGGATGGTGGTTGGAAGTGGCTGGTGATTATCCTTGAATAATAATTACAAGACTCTAGATTTGAGTACGAAGGAGATACATTAGTTACATTTATATATGAAAAATCGAGATCTGGTATCATGATTTTATTCTAGCTGAATCTTTTAACAAACAACATTGACAGCAATACAGAAAAGAAAAGTTCTAACTGTCTATCATTACCAAATCTGTAAGACTAGTTAAATTAAGCATTTGCTAATTATATTTGTGTCTAAGAGTTTGAGGTTAATTGTTAACCTTTAACATCGCAGATGTTACATAAAACGGGAGGTTGAGATTTTGAGGAAATTTAGGGATGGGATAAGAAAATTGTCCCTAGGGGATAAGTCAATTAGGAACAAATCGAGAATCTATTTGAAAATTACAAATTTAATAAATCTGTAGGTTTTCTCTTGAAAATTAAGAAAGAAAACGTTACCAAGTTTTCTTTTTGAATTTTAATTTATTTTTATGTCGATTAACTTAATTCCATATTCATTGAAAAAGAAAAGAAAAACAATTTCTCTAAGAAATTATTGGTTGATGCTGGAAAAAAAAAAGTACAAGTTGAAAGAAATGCATTTGAGGGTGTTTGTGTTTGAACATGAATTTACTTGGAAGAAAAAGTTTAATTTTGTTACTCAAATTATTATTTCACTTAAAATACCCCTCAAACAAGACCTGCAACTAATTCATTTTTTTTGTTGTTGATAGAATTACCTTAGGGATACGGGTCTGAAAAATACCTCAACTTTGGTCGAATTTGCTGTTGCGATGCTAAACTTTCACGAGGACCTATTACCTCCCTAGACTATTTAATAGTGTATTTTTTACCCCTTGAACTATTTAATAGTGTATTTTAAAGGTATATATGTGCCCACGTGGACACATTACAATTTATAATTTTGCATTATTTTTTATGTCCACGTGGGTAAATATATATGTTTAAAATACGGTATTAAATAGTTTAGGGAGGTAATAGTCTTCATGAAAGTTTAGTATCGCAACAACAAATTCGATCAAAGTTGAGGTATTTTTCAGACCCTTATCCCATACCTTATTATAGTGTTGGCTTTTATCCACAATTAAGCGCAACAACCGAAAAACCAAGAAAGATTCGAGATCCACTCATTTTTTAAAAAAGAACTTTTCTCAACATGTTGTGTACTTAGTTATTAGTCATTATATAGTCTCGGGAATTTTAAATTAAATCTATGTACGATGAATTTGGTGTAGTTTCACTCCACATTGGGTATATATACACATGATTTTTTTAAAAAGTATAATGAACTAATATCTCTATTCCTTCCGGATAAAGATAAAATCTATATACATATATCGTTCTAATGTTCTCAACTATATATTATTGTTGTTATTACAAAAAAAATCTACTCCTAAAGAACTAGAGTTCGTGGCACTGCATTCTGCAGGTCTGCTCCTCTTCTTTAATTAAATTAAGAAGTAAAATAAGCTCATTTTGCGTATCTTCCAAATATTTTCAGATATTCTACAAGCCTTTAATTGATTATTAATATACGAATATTGATTTGATGGATATACTACCACTAAATTATTTCAGAAGATGTTTGTGTTGTCTTATTTCGTCTGTCCACTGAAATTTACACATAATTTTTTTTAAAAAAAAAGTAATACTATAATTTACAATGATTGATAACTCAAACTATTTAGAAGACGCGAAAAAAATAATTGTAAGACTTTCAAACAAAGATCATTGAAACTCCAAAATTAAGTCCTCTTATCACGAGGTTGATGTAAATAGAAGTGTAGAACTATATAGACTAGTTTAAATACTTTTATTATATTTATTTTTGCCTATATGTGTTTTTCTAAGTAGGATAATCAATACAATGATATGCCATAAGTTAAAATGCTGAATTTTGTGTTTGGAATAGATATAACAAAGTAACAAGAGACCATTCACAATGTAAAATCACTATCTCCTCTCCTAAATACAACCAACAATCTCCATTGCCCCTTCTTCCCCTTCTCCTTCCTCATGAAAAAGCAAAAAGAAAGGGGGGATGGAAATACAAATTAGAAAAAAGGGTATAACATAAAAAATTAAAATAAGAAAAAAAAACTCATTTTACAAGTGCCTTCACATTTTTCTTCAGTTCACTTGGAAAATCATGGCTTTTTCATTAGTAAATGAATTAAGGTGCAGATGATTTTGGCATCCTATAAATATGTTCTTCACCACTTTTTTCATCAACAACAAAAACCCATTTGCTCTTATCACCCTTTTTCACTACATGTCCATTTTTTTTCTCTCCACCTCTAATTAAATGAGAATAACATCCTGATTTGCTCCTATTTTCATTTTTTCCAAACTCTGTGCTTTTACCAATCATTGTAACTTCTAATCCTTTACCAATTGGATGTTGTAGTGATCTTACCTTTACTTTATTCTCCACTTTCTTCAAATGTCCTCCTATCCCTTTCCTCCCTTGTACATTATTCGTAACGACGACTGATCTTCTTGGATTAACGTCAAGTTTCTCCATCAACATCTCGTAATCATTTGTCTTGCGATCTACTAATGAGAAATCGATGTTCTCGTAGTTGTGTAAGATTTCAACAGGGTCCCCTGTTTTGAATTCTACCATGTCGTTTAGCCCTGTTTCTTGAATTACTTTTTGTGTTTTGTCGAGTTTTGGTTCCGGAATAATGCAGACTAATTTGCCTCCTGTTTGACGAGCTGCGGCTGCTAAGGCTACGGTTGAGGGTGAGCCTTCTGTTGTGACTTCCACTATTAGCTTCGCGCTCATTCCAGCTGCTAATGCTGATAGGAATTCATTGCACTCTGGTTCTTGTGTTCCCGTACATGAATTGCACATCTGCTTGTGTTTGCCACACTGCAAATTATTCCAACAAATCACTCAGTTTTATGTGTGAATTTGGTATTCACAAATGAGCACACATTATAATGTTTCATTATAAGGAATATTTGAATTTTGATGTGAATGGGTTTGATCTCATGACCTTTGCAATGCAATCTTTGGGCTCGAAATTAGGTGGACATGTATGTGGCGTTATAATTTACACATTGGATGCCACATCTTACTCTGCTAAAAGGAAGGGTAGAAGTGATTCAATAATTAGACAGGAGAGGTAACTTTGAGTCCAAAAATACTTGAAGGGTATATTTGGTCTATTTCAAATAGTTGAAGGATAGTTTTGGTTCTTTTTCATTGTAAATATTGTAAGAGGAAAACGTTAAATCTCAAATGGATATCTATGCTTTTTCAATAGAGAATGAAATTTTTGACAAGGTAAACCAAAAGAATCGGTTTTTAGAAAAACAGAGCCATTCTTTCTATGTTACACAAAGGAGGTTTTGTTATTATTAGTATTATTTTTTAGTTTTCTGAAATATACAGACATGCTTCCATTGGTTTCTCATCCACATGTACCAGGAATCAGAATTTTGTTCGTTAAAATTAGAGAATTTATATGGGCAGGGCAGCCCGGTGCATAAAACAACATACATTAGCAGAGTCCAAGAAGAGTCGCAACCCAAGGGATGTTCAAAACAGAAGCAAAAGGAAGAGATGTAAATAATTAAATAGGAGACTTACCAATTTGAGGGTGTCAAGATATGCATTGGCAGCATATTTTGGGGACCATGCCATTCTAAGTATTATTAATTAGCGTTTCAATGAGCAAACAACACAAAATTGTAATTAAGAAGCTAATTAATCCAATCGTTGCAGGCTGCCTTGTTTAATGATCACCTCCTTAATCTCTCTATTCTCTTCCTTGTTACGTTGTTAAACGTAATTTTGTGATATTTTCTTTTCAAAGGTAGTTATTAATTAGTACTAGAGAGATATTTAAGGACGATTATATTACTTGTATGATACATAAGGGAGTTTAAAGTTTTGGAGGTTTGTGGTTAACGAGGATAAACCGGGGCTTAGTAATTAATCCCACGCATTTTTGGGGGAATATATCCTCGTTTTTGACCAACTAGATTTACCTTCCGAAAACCTACATATTTTTAATTAGAAAAAATGGAATTTCAAAGATATTTGTGTTGAACAAAATCGTTTGAGTGAGTACAAATGTACAATAAAAGAAAATATTATAAAGGAAAAATCTTTTTGGCCAGAAAATTTGGCCAGAATGATAGTTTTTCTATGTTATTTTAACTTTTTAAATATTTTTACCTTTTTAACTTAAATACATTGTAACTAAAAAATGGAAAAAAGATCAGTTTATTTTAAAATAAAAAAATATTATAGTTTTTTTAATTTTCTGGCCAAATTCTGGCTAAATTTTCTGGCTATTTAGCACTTTCGTATTATAAATACTACACTTTGTAGATTGTAGTTAATTGGTATTTTACTATTTAAATGGACGGAATTTCACAAATTAAAGCTTGACCTTTTCATACCTAGTGATGTTATTCATTTGTCTTCTCAGTTTTAAGACTTTTGAATTTTCTTTTCATTCTTGTAATATTTTACTAGTATAAAGAACACCAAGTTGATGGGTAAAACGTCACTCACAGTAACATTTAAGTTGATGGGTTTTGTTCAATTGATAAGAATGAATGGGCTGTAGTACACATGGGCTATAATCGTTATTCTGGGTAACGTTTTATGTTTAAAACGTTATCTCCAATGACGTGTTATTATTAAACGCCGTTATCCGTCCGTCCTTTTTCCCATTAATTTTATTTAATAAAATAAAGTCTAAAACGTTACTGTGAACCACGTTTATACTAGTTTCGTAAAATTTTAAAAAAATATATTATTTTGGTGAATTGATTTTAATAATGGCTTATTTTAGTCAAAAATTCTACTAAATCATTATTCCATTTTATGTATGTTTTCAGGGAATTTAAGATGTAGGGAACAAATTCACTTCCCTATTCCACTGATTAGTGTGGAGCTACAAGTTTATTTATCGATTCAATAGAATCTAATAACTTTAGCTTAAGCATTATTTTTATATATTAAAATTGATTTAATATTCTATTTAAAATTCAATAATGAAGCTATTTATTTTTTTTAATTCAAAATTTGCACTCACCTTAGAGCCTGATGACTGTTCTAGTCCCTAACCTATAAGATATACTATATATACTTAATAAAAAACACATATTATCATGTCAAAAATTATAACTAATGGTAACACCATGAAACATCATTTCTTAATCAAGTTTATCAGGTTGGCAAGCGCCATACTCAATCATGACTTCAAATTCGGGCCATCACTGATGCATCACTTGGATCGATCATTATCAAGCAGTTGTGCCAATTTATGAATTTAACAAAAGCTTCTGTTTAGTTTACAGTTGAAATGTAACTACTCTTTGTCCACCCAATTAAAGCTAAGGTAAGCTTCCTTTCTTCTTTAAATAATTTGAGTAGTATATGCTTAATCGCATATAGTTCCATTACTATGGAGTGTGGTGGAAAGAAGATGGTTCTCAAGCCTATACGAACATCAAAGAAATTAAATGATGATGATGAAGAAGAAGCAATATTATTGAGTCCAGGTTCTCGAATGTTCCATGAACCTAACTACAATATTCACATTATAGCAATCATGGGTTGGAAAATACCACTAGATATTAACTCTCTCAAAGCCCAAATACCAAGCAAGTTGCTTAAACACCCACGCTTCTCCAGTTTGCAGGTAATTACTATTCCAGTTCGTTTATTTTTACTTGTTCACTATACTAAAAATTAGTATAGCTTATTGCATAAAATCTAGTACTAAAGAAAAATTCAAATATATTACGTACAGGTTATGGATGAGAGTGGAGAAATGAGATGGGTTCCGACGACAGTGAATATAGATGATCATGTCATAGTACTCCAGCTGGATGTTAATAATAATAATATGGACACAGACAAGTTGGTCGAACAGTATATATCAAACCTAAGCACGACAACTATTGACATATCAAAACCTCTATGGGATATTCACATACTTAACGTGAAAACCTCCCATGCTGAGGCAACTTCTATTTTCCGTTTTCACCATTCTCTTGGAGATGGAATTGCCCTTATGTCCCTCTTACTCTCTTGTTTTCGAAAAACATCGGATCCTACTTCTTTGCCTACACTTCCAGTTTCAAAGAACAAATCGAGTAGCAATAATAGTAAAAATATTAGGTCGTTGATATGGCAGTACATCGTGAAGTTGTGGCTGTTCATCAGGCTTTTGTTCAATACAGTTGTTGATGTTTTGCTTTTTATAGCGACTGCTCTATTCTTGAAGGATTCTCAATCACCTTTTACAGTTGCAAAAGGATTTAAAAACAAGCACTCTACTGGCCAGAGATTTATCTACCGGACTGTTAGCTTGGATGATATTAAATTTATAAAAAATGCGACAAACGCTGTAAGTATTATACTATGCTTATTAATTTGAACGTTGTTTCACTGTTTTGGCCTTTTAATTACTTGTATATATCTCACACAAGTTTTATCTTTAGACGATTAACGACGTTATTTTAGGAATAACACAAGCGGCTTTGTCTCGTTATATCAACCGAAAATACGGTAATTAAGCTCTTTTTTGTATAAATTTGCTATCCAAAGGGGGCTAAAATGCTATACATCGATTTCTTAACTAGATGTTGAAGGCAAGATGAAATTTTCAGTAGAACAAATGAGATGCAGAGCCACAGTTCTAGTGAATCTCAGACCAGCTTTGGGAGTCCAAGTAAGTATTTCTTCATCGTGTGTTGCTATATATATGTATACAAATATTTGATTATATGTGCCTAATTAAGTTATATATATGGCAGGCCGTAGCCGAAATGATTGAGAAGAATGCCATAGTAATACAAGGAAATTGTTTTGGCTTTGTCATAATTCCTTTAAATATATCCCAATTAGAAAATCCTCTGGATTATGTTCACAAAGCTAAGATATCAATGGATCGAAAAAAGCGTTCTCTTGAGTCTCAATGTACCTTTTACATTTTACAGCTTTTCCTCAACTTGTTTGGCTTTAAGGTACTCCAAGTTTTCCCCTCTTTACACCTTAAAATTATCAAGAAATTGAACATTGAAACTATAAATGTAACATTTTTTATGTTTGCATTGGCAATGGCATGACACCTAGGGTGCAACAAAACTTGCTAAAAGAGTTCCATCTCAAACAACACTAGCTTTTTCAAACGTAGCTGGTCCACTTGAAGAAGTTTCTTTCTCAGGCCATCCATTGGCATTCCTTGCCCCTACATGCTATGGACAGCCCACTGTAAGTTTCTTCCGTCAACCAAGTAACTATTTTTCAATCACAGACGACTTCAGATTGGTTATATAATAGTCTTCTATTTTCATACCGTTACGTTTTTTGAAAGAAAAATAAACTATTTAGGTCAAAATCGCTAAATTTAATTACTATATTGTAGGGACTAATGGTTCATGCGTGTAGTTATGCGAAGAAGTTAACATTTGCTATAACAGTTGATGAAGGAATGATTTCAGATCCTAACCAGCTTGGCGATGATTTTGTCGATTCATTTATAAGCATCAACGAGGCTGCTCTTTCAAAATTGAGAACCAAAGTTGATTAGCTCATTACACATTTAAAAGCTCCTTAAAAAAATAAATATTATATTTGGTTTTTATGTGATGATCATTTACGAATACACTTATGATATGTACATTTATTGCTAAAAAATATTATATTTTGTTATTTAATATTATAATGGCTATACATTGTAATAAAGTAGAATTATTATCCTTGTGTTTGTACCAATTTTATGATCAATAATTAGATCACTTCCTAAAAGGGAAAAATGTCTGCAACATTTGAGTTATCCATCTTGAATTTAGAGCATGTTTGGATTGATTTATTTTAAGTGTTTTTAAACCAAAATAACTTTTAAGTACTTTTAGAATGTTTTGAATTAAAAAAAAAAGTGCTTATATTTTCAACTAAAATAATAAATATAAGTCAAAAACTAAAACCAATCAGGCTTTTAGATTTGTCAAAAATGAGCTGGCCCAACCTAGTCCCAGCGGGCCGGAGATTACAATTGTTTAGCCAGCTCTATTCTACTTCTAAAAGGGCCTCCAAAATGCTAGTCCAATCCACCTGTGGGCCAACCTCACATTTTATTTAGGAAATTTTTTCAAAATGTCGACATATTGAAATTTTTAATAATTATTTAAACTGTAGATAGTTTTAATAATTATGTTAGAGTGCTAATTTTTCTTTTTATTTATTTTTAAAGAAAATGAAAATCTATGAGAGTTATATTTCGAATAGAGATTAACTATTATCTGTAAACCCTTTCCCCTCCATGTGCATATGTCCTTTTACTATTCAGGCGAGTTTGGTGATAAAGAACTTCTGAAACTTTATTTTTAATTCGATAAATTTATTGTTTATGTTCAAAAAATGTGATAACAAGCTCTTCACTTTGAAGGGAATCAAGGATATTGCTAGAGTGATGATAGAGATAAAACCAAATCAGACTTAGTCACTTGTGTATCTACCTGTGAAGCCGACTTTGATTATTTTCATTGCTACCATAAGCGTAGAAAGAGCATTCTCATTAAATAAGTATATAAAGAATGATTTGCTTAATAGGATTGATGAAGATCTTTTGAATGATTGTTTAGTTTGCTATATAGAGTATAGTATATTTAAAAATGCAAGTAATGATTGTTACTATTGATCGTTTTCAAAATATGAAAATTAGCTCATTGAGGATAATTATAAAGTGAATGATGTTCTTTTTGCTAATATAGTACTCCTACTATATAAAGGTTGCTAGTCAACTTGTTATCACCGTAAATTTTATATAAATTAATCAAATATCTATTTTGAAGATAATGAGTCTTTGTGTGCGGTTTCTTATTGTCCTTAATTTTGCGTTTGACAAAGTCGTTGGCATTTGAGGTACTGCTACAACAACATACATATCCACTTTATCGGGGTGAAAGTAATTCGAAAACTCAAATCCCATGAGAAAAAAATTGTTAAGGACATACAATAAATTTTATGAACTCAAAAATTTTCATTAAATCATTTACTTTTTCATTTTTTAATTTACTTCAATTTTCTGATTTACTATTTTAAACACAAAATATCAACAAAAGTAAATATTAAACTTTTGCTATGTTCTAGAATAAAATTACTGCTGAGTCCGCCTATTACACTCAAAATCATTTACTTTTCCCTAAAATATTAGGTAAGTACTCTAACTCTTTATTATATACTCCCTTTGTTCCTAATTACTTGTCCACTTTTGGATTGATACACCTATTAAGAAAACAATTATTAATATAATGAGTTTACCATTTTACCCCTCTTAATAATGAAGTGGATGAATTCAAAACTTGAGATTTTCAAAAGTTTTTCCTTTTTCAAAGAAATTAATTGAGGGTATAATGAGTAAAAAAAATTTGTCCTTTCTTGATTTGTCAAAATAAACAAGTAATTAAGGATAACTAAAAAAAAAATGGACAAGTAATTAGAGACAGAGGGAGTATATTTTGTTAAGAAAGGAACATTTTAAATTTAATAAAAAATTGGCCGAACACGCAAGGGTGGATCTAAGGGTTCAAAAGGGCGCCCACTTGAATCTTATATTTCTGACAAATAATTACATTATATATAAAAGATAAATTTTACTTTTTTTTTTTGTTTCAAATTTATATACTCCTTATTTTTCCTTTTATTTAGTCTCCAAAATAATTTCTATATTTCTATATTAAGTAATAATTTGTTGTTAATGTTTTATTTAAAAAAGATATATACAAGGAAAATGACTGAGTTTTCGAAAAATCGATTAAACTTATGGTTTAAGAGAAATCGAATTTCCAAAAGAACAGAGTCGCCACTTAATTTTTTTAGTAAAAATCAAGAAAAAACTATAAGGTTTTCAAAAGATTTAAACAGATAAAATCAATTGAAAATAAAAGGGTTCAAAGTTCGATGTACATTCCGAGAAGGTGTTAGGCCCTCGGAATGCCCGCTAACTTGCGGTTGACCGACAATTTGACTTAAAATGATTTGACTAATTTTGAGAAATTTAACATAGGAATATTTAAATAAATTACAATATTTAATTAATTTTGAGAAAATAATTAGATAAACGACACATTTTCTTTTTTTTAGAGAAAAGAATTCAAATGACACATTTGGCTTGTGATACAAGTGATTAGAATTTTAATAAAACTAGATTAGTTAAAATTTATTTAATTCATTTTTATTTTATTTTTAAATAATAATTTGAACCAATTAAAGCATGAGATCATTTAAATCAATTGATAAAAAGAGAACACACACAATTTTTTTTTAATTTTGGTTCATTTGAGAAAAGTGCTAACTTAAAACCATTCAAATAAGCAAAACGATTAAAGGAAGGGCATTCAAAACATATCTTTTTTTAAGAACAAAAGATTTAATTAAAATAAAATATGGCCAATATATTTGATTAGTAAGATAAAATGAATACAAAAACAAATAAAAGAATGTATTAAAAGTAAGCCAATGTAAAGAAAATAACTTATCGTTTGGGGAATTTAATTAGGTTAGTTAACAATTTAAAAGTTAGAGTCAACACACGATAAAAAATAAATAATCATAATTAAATAATTAAAGAGTAGGGAGAAATTGAATTTGGGCTTAGGCTCAATTCCCGTTTTTGTATACACTGGATATCGTATGAATCCAGCCCATTCTTTTTTGTATATAAGGATTCAACTTCCAGAACACCTGTTTCAATTTTTGGACCTGTATATCGCTGTTTTTTCCGTGTATACTTGTGTATACAGCTGTATAGGTCATGTATACTGCCCTCTCTTGGGCTTTTTTGGGGGGGCTGAAAATTCAGTTTCCAGCCCTTGGCGTTTCATATTCTGCCCTGTACGTCCAATAGACTGGCTGACTCGATGATGAAACCAACTCGGAGAAATGAGGAAGTTGAGTCCAATATGGACTCGGATGGGTTCACAACAAAGAAAGAGAACAAATCAGTATATAAAAGATTTATTGCACAAAACATTTAATATAAGAGAAATGAAGCAACTAACTATAGCTACTATATTGAGATTATGTAACAACAAATGACAAAGCACAGGCAGCAAGTATTTTCCAAACTTACCAACCTTAAGTCCTTTCTATAACTAAAAATGAACATGATATTTTAAGGAGAAAACAAGACATAAAAAATAGAAGAAAAAAATGATTTAGCACTTTAAACAGAGAAGGGATAAGCTCAAAATCTCATGGATTAGACTTTGAAGCATATACGAAATCAAGGCAAACACGCAAGGGCGTCAAGGTTCGAATAATTGAAAACAGTCCATAAAAGATCAAATTTAAATCTTATAAATAAGACACTAGCTATTATCATTAATTCATCCTTCTTATAATTTTAGGGGGAGGGCAAGTGATTAAGAAACAGCCCGGGGATCATACCCTAAACAAATGAAGAATAATAATCAACCTATGAACCAACATCATATAAATGAAGCTCTACTTATTGTCTATGAATACCAACATTCAAACGAATACAATTTTGAAACACACCATAATCTGAAATTTCAACTTAAACAAGAAGGAAGTCGACTCATGATGAAACATAGAGACATGAATCGAAAGAAGTCTAGGCATGTAGCTAGAGACGACATTCCGTTTTAACCGACAACAACGTTACACAACCAATAAAGAATTAATCGACGACTAACTTTACATTAAAGAAACGATTTGGCATTCATTAGGCAGAGATAAGTGTCAAAATTATCATTCTGACATTTCAATTTCAACATTACTCTTGTTAAGACCATGAACGAAATCAGAGAGGGAATTAGGAGCTAAATCAATAAGCGAAGAGGGGTTTACCTCTTTCTGGGCAGCGATTTGAGACTAGACGAGCAGTGAGAACCGTGACTTTACCACCAACTTCGGGACTCAAACAACGGCTAAGAAATATAGGCAAGAATATCCCAATAGTTCCCTCGAGTTCAAAGGGACTCGTGACGGAGTAGTGAACGACAATGAGGAGAAAAAGAAATGCAAAGACCCTTAACGAGTTGATTTCCTCCCTTTAGAGTATTATCAGACTATTTCTATATTTTCGCTTAAAATTTCGACTCCCCCCCTCATACTGAAACAGTAAAGTATTATATAGAAAGGAGCTAGGGTTCGATTTTGGGGGGAAATGAATAAAAATCGGATTCAAAAGGCCAAATTCGAAATTCAAAACTTCAAAACCTTTCACCCTTCCGGCTAAACACCTTTTTTTGAGGTTTTGACTCATTCCGAAAGGGGAAAGGAGGACAGAGGCGTGCCTGCTACAGTGCCGTGGAGAGAGACGTTGGCTGCTTGCTGGACTCGGGTTGTTTTCTGTGTTTCGATGGGCTGCTGGGGCAATTTCTGGCGTCTGGTTTTGCTGGGTTTCGTTTCTGCGGAAAAGAAGAAGAAAGTGTACAGGGGAATGGGGTTGGGTACCGTTGTTGGTGGGTTTGGAATGGGTATGGGATTATTAGGAGAATTGGAATAAGAGCAAAATTGGGTCGGTTGGGGAGGAAGTGGGCTGGGGCATTGTTGCTGGAAATTGGAGGCAAAATTTGGACTGCTGTACGTTTTTGTTGGTTGAAAGAATTGGCAAATGTTGATGGGTCTTTGTGAGCCGGTTTTGGCATTAAAAAAAAATGGCCCAAAATGGATTTAAGGTAAGTTAGATTGAAATTAGGAAATAACTTTGCGGATTACAAATTCGACCAAACTAATTAAGAATTTAGCCAAAATTGGATGAATACTAGTGAATTCGGCTAAAAACTAAATGAGACAAATTAATATTAATTAATTAACGAGCTTCTTAATCTTAACGAAATAAAATAATTAACTCAATTATAAACTAGTTAATTCAAAAAATATATAAACCACTATATGAATAAACTAATTAACCAACTATTTAATTAAAACAAATCTTTTTGAGACGATTTTCAAATAATCATAAAATATACTAATTATATACATAATTGTGTGAAACAAATACATTATCTAAAAATTATAAAAAGTGACAAAACTAGTTAAAATAACTTGCAAACATATATATATATATATATATATTTATTTTTTATATATATTTCTTTGTTATTTATCTTGAAATTTTATAAAACTAATTATTTTAAATCATTTGAAATTGAAGAAGCTCGTTGATTAATTTATATGTGGAGGTCCAAAATTGGGTGTCAACAGTTAATATATCTATTTTTATCTTCAATAATTTATAATCATACAAATATCTATGACTTAGTTTAGAGAACATGTTTCAAAAGTTCTTCTCTATTTAAACTTCCTATCAAGTCAAACTATATCAAATAAATTGGGGAAAATGCATAAGTACCCTCAATCTATGCCCGAAATCTCAGAGACACACTTATACTATACTAAGGTCCTATTACCTCCGAACTTATTTTATAAATAATTTTCTACCCCTTTTGGGCCTACGTTGCACTATCTTCTGGGTTCAGCGCGTGTTGACAATTTTTTCAAGCTATCTGGTTTGATAGTCCCACATAAGCCGAAAAGGGGTAAAAAATTATTTATAAAATAAGTTTGGGGGGGGGGGGGGGATAATAGGACCTTAGTATAGTATAAGTGTGTCTCTGAGATTTCGAGCATATGTTGCAGGGGTATTTATGCATTTTCCCAATATGTTGAGATGGATTAAATATGTATTTATGTACCTAAATAAATTTTGAATTCTCTAATAAGATGGAAGAAAATATTAGCCACTTCGAACAGGCTTTAGAATAAATCTAGATGATTTTTTTTTTCACGAAAAGTTTGATCACATGATGCTAATGATTATTCCAATTATTTCACTTAATTTTATCTCTAGCAGAGGATGTAAGCAAATTGGATGCCTCTCATCACAAACTTGCACAAATTAAAGGTGTGTGTAATTACTTTTAACATCACTTTAATGTTTATTTGAAAGAAAACCATTCAAAATTTAGGAGCCAATCTACATTAATTAGAGACGTGACATATTTTGTTGGGTAGTTTGTTCAATTAAATAGTGACTTCCTAGCTAACTTCTGGTTTATGTGGTATACATAATCTGCATAATTAATGCTAAATATCGTTTCACTTAATTTGATAAGATCTCTGCACACTTATTAGTGCACGTTTTTTTTGTTTATATACATTTTTCTATTTTATCTTTTTAAAAGCCGCCTTGAGGTGGAAGGGGGTTGATATGAACCGTACCACACAGATTAAATTGCGCCAACTACCAACTTCTCGCTGTGTCATTTTTAATTATCATGTTATGCTTTTTGAAAATTATTTGATTAAATTTTAAAATTAAATTCGATTATATTAATTTGATAGTTTAAATAAATTTTTTTTTATATTCATAAACAATTTCAATTTTTTGCATAGCAATATGATGAAAAAATATATCGTAAAATGTTAGTCAAAGTTATTACTACCTCCGTTCACTTTTATTTGTCATGTTGCGTTTTTTAAAAATTAATTTGACTAATTTTCAAAGTTAAATTAGATTACATTAATTCGATATTTTAAACAAACAAATTAGATATTCAAAAGCTATACGAAAAGTACTATAAATTGCAAGTTTTTACATATCAATATGATGAAAAAATACATCGTAAAATGTTAGTCAAAATTTTTATAATAGTATGACAATTAAAAGTGAACGAATATAATATTATTTGACATCAAAAAAAAAAATTATGACAATTAAAAATGAACGAATACGGTACTATATTGTCATTGCATTGATTATTTCTTCATTTAAGATTCCTCTTTAAGCCTCACACCAGTCACCAATGTAAGATTATTGTCTTGTCTTCCCATTAAAATATGTAAGTGGTCCAATTCATTGAATTGTGAATGAGATAATTCTATCCATTTATCAGTTTGATAGGAGTATTTTGTTCCGACCAATAAGCCCATATAATAAAATTAGGTTTATTTAGACTAAATATATTGTGGCTTAACTTGACCTATAAGTAACTGTCAGATTATTATTTTTGGAGTTTGTTGTAAAATTAATCTAAAAAAATTAGTGTAATATATCATTAGATGAAAGCAAAAATAACAATATAGAGAAAGAGAGTTTTTTTTCTTCAACTGAATCAAAATGTCGTAAAATATACGTCTCAATACATTTATTTAAAGTGATACATTGAAAGACATCAAATTGTGTCACGAATATGGAATCAACCATTTGAGATCATGGAAGATAAGTTACGGGTGTGAGAGTTAACTGTAATGGTGAAAGTTCAGTTTTGGAGTAACTTCTTCTAAGTTATGAATATCTACCATGCTTTTATTATTTCATAATACTTTTTTTTGATGTCCATAGAGAATTGGTAGTGTGCCTCATTAAAATCTTACTAAGAAAGATCGTGTGAAAAAAATTATAATTAATAAAAAAAATAATACACTTATCTTATAATACACATTATTTATTGTTTTGTTAAAATTTAGGAGGACAAAATCTTTATAAAAGAATAAAAAGAAAAAGAAAAGTGCAACAAGTATTTACTCTCTCTAATAAGAGACATTACTTGAAATTTTGAAGATGATAAAATCCAATATTGCATAATAACTTTCCTGATGTTGAAATCAACAAGACCTTAGTAAACTATTCCACTCAATTATCAACAAAATTATTTAACATTAATTCACCATTCTATTGAAAGTTTGTATCTAAAAAAGAGCACTGGTGAAATACATTTTTTTTTTGTCTTATATATATATAATTGAGCTATAGAATGAGTGTTGTCTTTTATGTTATTGGATTTTTTAAAATAAAAAGATAATCCTATATTTTCTAGGTATGAGTCAATTAGCTTTATAAGTTGCTAGTATATTTGCAGAAAAAAAAAGTCAAATCCCCCCCCCCCATCTATTACCGAATTTCCAACTACATGCTTAAATTTTACGGGGGTTCTATTACCCCCTAAATGTTCAAAACTGAAAAAATTAAAGATTTTTTTTTTAATGGATCGGAATTTCCACGTGTCAAACACGTGAGTTTCACCCATCAACATAAATGTGATTATGGCTTTTTAGGGATACAATAATTTCAATTTAAACAGTTCAGGGGATAATAGAACTCTCATGAAGTTTAAGTATGTAGTTGAAAATCTGATAACACATTAGGGACATTTGGCCATTTTCTCTATATTTGCATGACTAAATAAGTATCATAATTGATTATCTTATAGAGTAAGATAATATGACAATATTCTTATATGTGCAAATAATCTTTTTTGAAGAAAGAACTTCAAGTATTGCCGTGCATTTATATAACCAACAAAATTTTGATAATATTTATTAAAATAAACAAATTTGTATTAATCTCATTCGGATGTTTCCACATAGGAGCAGGGTTGGACATAGTTTGGGTCAATCCAAAATTGAAAATGAAATTCGAACTTCTTAATTATTTGGTTTGAATTTTTGGATTATGGCTTGGACTTTAGATTTCATTTTATAATTTTTGGAAATTTGTATACATAATATTCAGTCTTATTCATATTAAATGTGTTCAATACTAATAAGTTCAATTTTGTGAGGTCCAATAGATTATTATCCTTCGGCCTATCTATTCATTATAGTTTTAAGTCCAATACAAAATTATACGTCATAGACATTAAGATGATCAATTTTAATCGTTGTTAATGGTAGAAAACTGTACATTTGAAGAAGCAAACTATTAGGTGAATTGAACTTGTTAATTGATATGACCTACCTTAAAGATTCTAAAGTAAAAATAAAAAATTCGATATATCCACATCAATTAATCTAAAAGCAAACTTAAAATCCAATTAAATTCGAACTTATTTGAATTGCAATTTCTTCGATTCAAAGATTAAAATTCAAACCAAAATTTTTATATCCAGTCCAAATAACCCGAATACTCATTACTATAATATTTTTCCATCAAAATTGAGGGATGTACTTTGAAAGGTTAAGAGAGTAAGTGCAACAAAATCAACCTACGTCGATTAATATTTGTTAGCTTTTCATTATTTAATTTCATCTGTGCTTCAGAATTCAGAGGATTTAAACTAGGAATATTTCTTTACATGACACATGAAAAATGTTTTCAACAATTATTAAATTTATAATGAATAGCTCAATTGACGCCTACCACTATTTTTCCAGATTTGACATTTCTCTACCATCTGTACCATATGTACAAAAGGTTCCATCAAAGTCATTAACTTCCCCAAAATTAGGGGTGTACCTAAAAAATGGACAAATTGCATCAAATTGATAAAATCAAGAAAACAAATTGATTAGTGTGGTTTGGTGTTGGGAAGGAATATTTGATCATAACGTACGGGTGATTTGGTTTTAACTAAAGAAAATTAAATTGAATTAAATTAATTTGACATTATATTTATATAGTTTTTTATATATATTTTATAACAAAAAATTATATTTTTTTTATTTTTTAATATATTATTTCAAGTTTGGACTTACAATTTTGACTTGTTCAAAAGGTTTTATAGCTCATAGATGCATGTTATTAACTCAAATAAACCTCAAATCAATATTACGGATGACAAAAAAAATTACTACAACACCAAAACTGACAATAATATTTAGATATCTATTTATTAATTTTGCATTGGTTAATTTACAAAGGTAAAAGTACATAACTTAATTATATTTTTCTGTAACGTTTAGTTATGTAACTAATACTTATTAACCTTATTTATTTTGACATGATTAAGTACTTTTAGATTTTGATGATAATTTTGTTATGTCTTTTAAATAAAAAATATCTATTTATGTAATTTTATTATCTCTTTTTTGTTAAATATTTTAGTGGATAAATTATGCAAAATGTCAGCTCATTAGATTTATTTACTATTTTTTCTCAATTTATTTAAATTACTTAAAATAGCCTCTGGGCTCTAATTTTTTCAAAAAATAAAAATTAAAAATGTCGACCTGCGTTTCTTCATCTTCTTTTTCTTTTTTCGTCGTCTTCTCTCTGTTGTTACTACTTCTTCTTTCTTGTTCTTCAACTCCTTCGTCTTCTTATGTTGTTGCTTCTTCTTCTTTCTTGTTCTTCATCTCTTTTGCCTTTTTTTAAAAAAAAAAAGATCGACGTGCCTTAAACGTGAATCATTTCAAGCAGATTATATATCAGAAGATTCGAAATATCAAAAGGATTTCATATTTAAATGTTGGGACTAATTAGAGGTGATTTTGAATTGGTCGAGATTGAATAGTCAATGTATACTTCATGTATAGTCGGTGTATATTTTTTGAGTGTATCATAAATTCATACTATATAGTTAATGTATCATAATGTATAGTTAGTGTATGACTCATGTATAGCTAAATTATAGTATATATTGTATAGTCTGTGTATACTTTTTATGAATTTTGGTAAGTTGTATAGTCAGTGAATACTTTTTATAACTTTTGACTATCTTTT
This sequence comes from Solanum acaule, assembly GCA_036250505.1. Taxonomy (NCBI): domain Eukaryota; kingdom Viridiplantae; phylum Streptophyta; class Magnoliopsida; order Solanales; family Solanaceae; genus Solanum; species Solanum acaule. The sequence goes on from JAJOOR010006463.1 coordinate 21,021, forward strand.
TAGGAAATAAGTGTCAAAAACACACAAAAACTATTCAATTTTTTTGGGTTTATACCTAAATTATTGTATGAAACTCACACTCTCAATAGTTTAGGTATGAAACTAAAAAAAGGGTATAGTTTAGGTGTATTTTTGACATTTTTATACTTTTTAATGTAAATAAAACTTTTGTAAATTAACTAGTACTTTATTGTATATATTTAAAACTCACTTTATTTTAGTGGATTGGGTGGGTGGTTTCTGTGGTGGAGTGGGGTTGGGGGTAGTGGCAGAGCCATATATACTTGTGAGGTGTCGAAAATCTATCTCTACCACAGGCTGGGGTGGGGTGGGGGAAGACAATGCGACTTATTTTCTCTACTTTTATTAGAAAAATCATTTTTTTTTATTTTCAAGAAGTTTATTTTCCTAAAATAAATTATGTTCTTTTTGACTAATCAAATACGAGAAAATAAAAAAACACTTTTCAGTACCTTCGTACCAAACACACCCTTTATCATAAAAAAATCCAAAAAAGCTAAGAAAATAAAATAAAAAATATTCAAATTGAGAATGGCGACTTTTATTGATTTAATTTGATTTACGGATTGAGAAATATATGGGACTGGGACACAATTATTTTGATTTGTTATTTTCAAAAAGTGAACCAATCGAAATTATATACATCTAAAACTAAATTATCAAGACAGTTGTGCTTTTAATGAGAGCGTCCATTTAAGGAACAAATCTATCTACTCAAAGAGAAAAATCTTCGTGGTCACCCAATAAGCCTTTCCTTTCTATAAATAAACAATTGGAGCTTGCCTTTAATCAGCAACATATTCAGATACCATCACTAAATTTTTATTATAGCAGCTAGGATATCTCTTATATATAATATATGGAGGGTCAGGGTGGTAAATAAAATATGAGTCTAAAACCTCTTAGAATAATATCAAAGAATTTAGATGAAGGAGAAGAAGCAATGTTACTAAGTCCATCTTCTCGAATGTTTCATGAGCCTAACTACAATGTTTACGTCTTAGCCATTATGGGCTGGAAAGTACCAATTAACGTTGATTCCATCAAAACTGAACTACAAACCAAAATGCTTAAACACCCACGCTTTTCAAGTTTGCAGGTAAACTAACAAAGATACGAGTTGAATTCACTCAACTAATAGTTATTATTTGTTCACAAGGTTTGTAATAAATTTTGTATTTTATAACAAACCATGCAAATTTATAGTTAAGGTGAGAATGAATATTATAGAAGATTATGTATGATTAAATATAAAAGTCTATGTGCAAACACATGTCATGTATTTATGCTAAACTTGATGTAAACGAACTGGAAGGTAAGGACAAGTCCCACCGCCCCCTCTGCTGTGATTTTTGTCCCACCAGCGTCTAACGTTAACCTGGATGGTTTCACTACAAAATTACTCTTAACTTTTAGGAAAATTGATAATTCCTTCCGTCTTAATTTATGTGATGAAGTTCGGAGTATGTACTTAAAATATGTTATAGTTAGCTAGCTAATGATTAAAACTATTTCCATACAGGTTATGGATGAGAGTGATGGCAGCGGAAATATGAGATGGATTCCGACGACAGTGAACATAGATGACCATGTCATAGTTCCCCAGCTTGCTGATAATAATGTGGACAAGGATGAATTGGTTGAAGATTATATATCAAACCTAAGTACAACAAATGTTGACATGTCGAAACCTCTATGGGATTTTCACATTCTTAACGTTAAAACATGTCATGCTGAAGCAACTTCTGTTTTCCGTATTCATCATTCTATTGGAGATGGAGTTGCCCTCATGTCCTTCTTACTCTCTTGTTTTCGGACAACTTCCGATCCCACTTGTCTGCCCAAGCTCCCTGATTTTTCTTCCTCTAAGAGCAAACCAACCAAAAATAGGAAAAAGAATATGTGGCAGTACCTCGTAAAGTTGTGGTTCCTCATCAAACTTTTGTTCAATACAATTGTTGATGTTTTGTTATTTATAGCGACTGCGCTCTTCTTGAAGGACTCTCAAACACCTTTCACAACTACACAAGGATTCAATGCGTCTGCTCGTCAGAGATATATATATCGGACCGTTAGCTTGAACGACATTAAATTTATAAAGGATGTTACAAACGCTGTAAGCACCCGGCCAAACATTATAAACTTTTCATGGATTATTTGAAGTTTTAATTTGTCTGTGATCTAAGCTCTGTTTCCTTGTTTTTTTCTTCTTACTAATTTTAGAAGGTTAATGACGCTGTACTGGGGATAACACAAGCAGCATTGTCTCGTTATATCCATCGAAGATGCGGTAATTTAAATGAATTTGCAGGAGTTCACCAAACCAAATACAAACATATTATTTTTGCTATTTATAAACAACATAAAGTTTTTTTTTTTCTTTCTAAAATTCTCCAGGCAAGGGGAAGTTTTGTCTTGAAGGAATGAGATGCAGAGCCAATGTAATAGTGAATTTGAGACCAGCTTTAGGGGTCCAAGTGAGTGTTTCTTAATTAATTCTTCATATCCACAATATTAAAAATGAAAATCTTCCAAGAGGGTTCATATTATTTTATTATATATGTAAATATTGTTAATTAATTAGTAGTTCACTTGACCACATATGGCAGGCTATAGCTGAAATGATTGAGAAGAATGTTGCAGTGATACAAGGAAATTGCTTTGGTTTTGTCTTAATTCCGTTAAGTATAGGGCAATCAGAAAATCCTCTTGATTATGTTCACAAAGCTAAAACATCAATGGATCGAAAGAAGCATTCCCTTGAGTCTCAATGCACCTTTTATGCTTCACAACTTTTCCTCAACTTGTTTGGCTTTAAGGTAATCAAATTCTTCTCTTTAATTAGTACTAATTGATTTGTTTTGTCTGTTGGAATCTAAAATTTATTTTTGGGATTGTAGGGTGCGGCAAAACTTACTCAAAGAGTTACCTCCCAAACAACATTAGCCCTTTCAAACGTAATTGGTCCGCGTGAAGAAATTTCTTGTGCAGGCCATCCATTGGAATTCGTTGCCCCAACATGCTCTGGCTATCCCACTGTATGTTTCTTAATTCCATCAATCAAACAACCATATATGTTTCAATTACATTATTATAGTTACTCTAGTAAACATATATACGTACTCATATGTATCATTGTAGGGGATAATGGTTCACGTGTGTAGCTATGCCAACAAGTTAACATTTACTATAGCAGTTGATGAAGGAATAATTCCAGATCTGAAGCAGATAGGTGATGATTTCATCCAGTCATTCATGCTTATTAAAGAGGCCGCTGCTCATCACACAAAATTGGCAACCAAACTTGACTAGCTAGCTAGCTAGCTCATTACGCAGTTGAAGTTGAAAGTTCAACACAACTTGATAAACGTGGTCCCTCTGTTATTATGCCTTATAATATATATAGACTTATTGTTGCTCTAAATATTATAGTATTTGATTATGTAATATTATTGTAGTAACATTTTCATGCACTAGAATTATTATCCTTGTGTACCGATGTTATATATTGCCAACAATAATATACTTCCTAATAATAAATAAGAGTGGATATAAAATATTTTGATTTTTCAATTTTCATACTTGAATTATTAGGTATGTGAGATTCTTACCTAAACTATCAACAAATATTTATCGATACACACCTCAACACCAAATAAACCAAGCTATTATTACACTTAATTTTGACTTACATATACTTATGCTATTAAAGAATTATGACTTCGATTTATCAAAAGACGTATCAATTATATCATACAACGTTAATCAATTTTTTTTAAAAAGACATTAATTTCGATCTAGATAATCAAAAGTTCCGATATTTAAAAAACTCAATATTTTGTAAGTTGTCAAAATAATGGAGAAAAACTTACTAGTGCTTATGGAGAATGAAGCCAACAAATTAAAAGGAAGACTGAAAAGTAGGAAGCAAGAACTTGAAATTAGTAATAATTCGTAATTGACATTCCTCTACCCCTTTTATTTTTATCCGGAATTAAAATCTCTTCGTTACGTATTAATTTTTTTTAAAAAAATATGTTTTTCAGATTTAAAAATAAAAATCTCTTGTAAGAAGATTACAAACCTCATGGATGATTAAAAAAAACATTCAATTATATATATGAGGAAATTTTGGCAAAGTATCATTTTAAGTGGGCAGGTCTTCATAAGTTCATTTTGTTGTTATCCTTCCATAGAAGACTTAAAACATGACTTCTTCTTTTTTCTCTAAAATATTCGGGCAAGTACTTTAATTCTCCAAAATAAATATTTTGTTAAGAAAATAAGTACTTTAAATTTAACAAAAACTTGACGTAACATACTACTTAATGATATATCTAGACGATTTTTTTCTCTTACCAAAAATTTAATCATTTTAGTTCTCTCTTTCTATTAATAAAATTCCCCTTAACTTGATCTCTAGCAAACCGTTTTATTTGAAATCTTTTGGAAACCGTAACGAACCTCTTATAATTAAATAAATCAAATGTCTGGTACGCAACAAATAAGTAACTTGGATGCCGTTTCATTACAGGCTTGCATTGCACAATTAATTCATTATTCTAGACATTACAATTAATTGAAAAGTTCGTTTGCTATTGCCTATTACCCAAGGTAAGCAACTAAGCATAATAAAGATTTTCATCCGATTCATTGTATTCGTCAAGTTCTCTTTTTCATGCCTCTTCAAAGATATTAATTAAAAGAATAATTTGATTCAATTATTTCGATTTAATATTATTTTTAAAATCATATTATTCTCTCTCCATATTAATTGTATCTTGATTTTTGTAAAATAACAATTATACTCTCCATGTTCATTTTTGAATTTCAAACGTTTCATAAGAAATGATGATTAATATGAATATTTTACAACACAATATATCCATATTAATTGATATTTAATCTTGAATCTTGAAAAATAATTTAAAAAATAAATAGTTAATGCTAAGAGTAAGCATGAAAAAAATATATCTTAATTTGTTAAAAGTGACAAATAAAAGAAAATATGTATTTTTAATATAGTGAAAAAAAAATGAGAAAAAAGTATTTTGGACTACTTATTTTTAGTAAATACAACAAATAAAATAAATTGTTCAAAGTAATTTTGGAAGAAAACAAAGACTATATATGATCTCACATCTTAGATTTAATGTCCATTATCGTTTCACTTACATACTCTCTTCGTCATAAAAAATTATATCAAACGATATTACTTTTCTCATATCAATATGATTAAAATATACATTGCTAGTCAAAAATGTTCCTTTTCCGGAAAAAAATAAAAAATTCTGTTATCCCTTGTTTAATAATCTGCAGAGTTGGTTTAACGTGTTAAAATTGTAAACTCAAAAGTATTTACACATGCAGAGGACCAAGCTCCTCTCTATTATATTGTGGCTTATAAATAGAGAGAGTAATTGAAGGTAGCTTTTTATCAGCAATACATTCAGATATCATCACTTAATTATATTTTTGGTTCTAGCTCGCACCTACGATATATATATATATATTACACATGGAGGGTCAGGGTAGTGGCAAAAAAATGATTCTGAAACCTCTCCGAATAATATCAAATACTAGTAATTTAGATGAAGAAGCAATATTACTAAGCCCATCTTCTCGAATGTTTCATGAGCCTAACTACAATGTTTACGTCTTAATCATTATGGGCTGGAAAGTACCAATTAACGTTGATTCTATCAAAGCTGAAATACAAAGCAAGATGCTTAAACACCCACGCTTTTCAAGTTTGCAGGTAAACTAACAAACAAACGTATGGAATAACTATTAGTTGAATGAATCAGTTATTTTAATTTGATTATATATATATTCGAACTAGCTTGTTTTAAAAGTCAATATAGCTAATTCGCTAATAATTCAAAATATTTTCAAACAGGTTATGGATGAGAGTGATGGCAAAGGAAATATGAGATGGATTCCGACGATAGTAAACATAGATGATCATATCATAGTTCCCCAGCTCGCTGATAATAATATGGACAAAGACGAATTGGTTGAAAATTATATCTCAAGCCTAAGTACAACAACTATTGACATGTCGAAACCTCTTTGGGATTTTCACATTCTTAACGTGAAAACATGTCAAGCTGAGGCAACTTCTGTTATCCGTATACATCATTCTATTGGAGATGGAGTTGCCCTCATGCCCATCCTACTCTCTTGTTTTCGGACAACTTCGGATCCTACTTGTCTCCCCAAACTCCCTGTTTTTTCTTCCCATAAATCACCAAACAAAAATTGGTGGCAGTACCTCGTAAAGTTGTTGTTCTTCATCAAACTTTTGTTCAATACAATTGTTGATGTTTTGCTGCTTATAGCGACTGCGCTCTTCTTGAAGGACTCTCAAACACCTTTCACAACTATACAAGGATTTAATGTGTCTGATCGTCAGAGATATATCTATCGGACCGTTAGCTTGGACGACATCAAATTTATAAAGAATGTCACAAACGCTGTAAGCATATATATAATTATAAATTTAACTTTATATTATAGTATGACATGGCCAAACATTATAATCTTTTCATGGACTTGGAACTTTTAATTTGTCTCTAACCTAAGCTCATGTTTCCTTTTTCTTTTTCCTTCCTCTCTTGTGAATTTTAGACTGTTAATGACGTTGTACTGGGGATAACACAAGCAGCTTTGTCTCGTTATATCCATCAAAGATATGGTAATTTAATCTCCTCAATAAGCTACTGTAATCTTTAAACCATGCTAATCAAAAGGTTTCTATTAATTATTTGTTTCTTCAGGCAAGAGGAAGTTTTCGCTAGAAGGAATGAGATGCAGAGCCAGTGTTCTAGTCAATTTGAGACCAGCTTTAGGGGTACAAATTGCTTTTAAAATGATTTATAATTGCGTTGTTGCTATGTTCTAATTAATAACTGTAGTTCCATATATATATGGCAGGCTAAAGCTGAAATGATTGAGAAGAATGCTCGTGGAAATTACTTTGGGTTTGTCTTAGTTCCCTTAAGTATAGGCCAATTAGATAATCCTCTTGATTATGTTGGCAAAGCTAAGACATCAATGGATCGAAAGAAGCATACCTTTGAGTCCCAATGCTCCTTTTACGCTTCACAACTTTTCCTCAACTTGTTTGGCTTTAAGGTAATCAAATTCTTCTCTTTAAAGTTATCAAGATATAAGTAATTGATTTGTTTTCTCGTAAGAATCTAAATCTAAGTCTCTTATTGTAGGGTGCAGCAAAACTTGTTGAAAGAGTTCTCTCCCAAACAACACTAGCCCTTTCAAACATAATTGGTCCTAGTGAAGAAATTTCTTGCGCAGGCCATCCATTGGCATTCATTGCCCCAACATGCTATGGCTATCCCCCTGTACGTTTCTTTCCATCAATCAAACAACTATGTTTCAATTACTCGTTTCAAAATCGCTAAATGCAAATGTATATTGTAGGGGATAGTGGTTCATGTGTGTAGCTATGCCAACAAGTTGACATTTGCTATAACTGTTAATGACGGAATAATTCCAGATCTGAACCAGTTTGGCGATGATTTCATCGATTCATTCATGCTTATCAAAGAGGCTGCTCATCTCGCAAAATTGGGAACCAAACTTGACTAGCTCATTACACTACATTTTAAAATTTGGTCGTTGTCCTCTTTGTACACTTACTATTTGTTTATGTATTATTGTCCTGTACCATTATAATCCTTGTATACACAATGTTTATTGTATACTGCCTAATAAGAAAAGAAGTGCAACAAAGATACATTGCAGTACGTTGTCAAACATTTATCTGTTCCTGACAAAAGTCCTCTTTCTACCACAGCATCCTTGATAATCTTTAGAGATTGTTCAAGATCGTCTAGAAGTTGATGTGGATCAGGAATCACATTTTCGTCTACTGATAGAATTACAGTCATTTTGTTTATATAGCTTTGGAAATTAATCATCAAAGCCTACAATTTGAATTTGAGATTATGATATAAAGATCTACACAAATCACAAATTTATATATGGATTATAAAAGAACACCCAGAGAAAGAAGGGTGAGCGGTGTTTGCTAGTAGCCCATTATTAGTTCCCAACTTATTTAACGTTGTGCCGCTCAGCCCTTTTGGGCAAGTCTACGCAAGTTTTAGAATTTGATGGACTAGGCCAAGCTGACTTATTATTCCGGTGAGCTAAAAAATATTAAGCCCAAATTTATTACTAGGTGCTCTATGGGTTGTGCTGGACAAGCTCACACTTCTAAAAAAAAATTAAAAATATTAACATAAATATCTACAAAAACAATATTACAATGATATTAGGAGATTAATTATCAATAATAAAATAGACCGGAGTAATACTTACCTGAGGTTGGCCATAAGAAGTGGGTGCAAGTAAACCATAGGGTGCCCACCAAAGCTAATTTCCTCTTGAGAACCCACCAAATTAGAGAAGCCCACTGTTGTATTGGTGAAAATTTTGTGCAATATCGAATTTGATGTCTGATATTAATTATTTTTTCACCTAAGAAAAAAAGGGTCAAAAATCTTGTAATTAATGACAGAAATCTTTAGTCAAGGAAAAAAAATTAAGTAGTGATTACGTACCTTAGTCCCAAAAAGCTTAAGTAGGAATTTGGAGATGTAAACTGTATACATAGCTTCAAGAGAATTTTTCTTACGAAAACTCGTTATCTTAGCTTCTTTGATATAATCTAAAGGATCATCTCGTAATGCAATTTTAAAGGGTAAAAGGACAAAACCAACCATATTGCCCCACTTTGCCTCAGTACTATTATTGTCCATCAAGTTACATAAAGCCTATACATTTGTTAAACAGATTGTCAATAACTTGACTAGAAGTAAACTAATTAAGAAACTTGAATTGCTAAAGTTTCAAGAGTTTAAGTAATATACACGGTCAATATACTATTACTCTATCAAATGATTTTACCTGTTGTAGCAAGATAACATATTTTCAAATCTCATATTATGAAGAGGCTTACCTGTAGACGGTAAATATATTTTGAATGACATCATGATGCAATAAATTATTCATATTGACGATCCATAAAATTTATAACCTGAATTCCAGCTGTTGGTCTTAAGTTTACAAGAGGACTTGATCTAAGTCTTATGTTATTAGGGAGATTATTGTTTTTCTCTGTTGCTCCCTTGTCTTTCTTGCCCTCACCTGCCAAATTTTGCATAACAAAGTTAATGACATGACATTGTATTTCCAGAGATCTCGTATTCCCAATAATTCATATCACAGGACACATATGTCCTGTTTTTCAGATAACTAGTTCAACTTATTATAAGAAGTTACTTTTAATTATCTTTTTGGAGACTAATCGATATGTAAAAGTTCATTAATAGTTTATATAAGATGAAGATATCATTCCATATTTCCTCGTGTTATATATGATTAATGACTCTACCTAAAGAAATTCATGATGATAACGTAAAAACTTATCCTAATACATGAGACAAAATTTATACCTTATTACATATTTTTTTTTTTTTACGGATGTCATGAAATGAGCTAAAATGATACTTACTTTGAAACGATAAAATCTCCTATTGAGATAGACAGACAAACCAGCTTGTGTTACTCCCAATGCGACATCATTTATTGTCTGTGCAAGTAAATGATAAAGTTCAAAAAACATCAAACAACATTAATATTCGTTAACATAACATTTATTTGTGTTACTTACCATATTCAATGCATTTTTCACCAATTTCATATCATCAAGGCTGACTACCTTGTAAACAAATCGCCTAGGATTAAGCTCAGAACCAGGTTTGCCCTTAATTGGTGTATTTGTGTCCTTCAACAACATAGTTGTGGCTATAAACATCAATGCATCGACTATTGTGTTCCAAGACAATCTCATATAATACCAATTTTTTGCAAAATATCGCCATAATCTTTTAGTTGAATACTGATCATCGTGTTCCAAATTGATAGCCCTCTTTTTAATTCCAGGAATAGTTGGAAGTTTAACAGGATGAGCTGTTTGGCGAGTACAAGCCAGTAAAAGGGATATAAGAGAGGTACCATCACCAAGTGAATGGTGCATTCTTAAAACCGCGATGCCCTCAGCATCTGATGTTTTAACGTCAAGAAGATGGAGATCCCACAGAGGTTTCGATTTGTCAAGAGTTGTTTTACTAAGGTTGTGTATATAATTCTCCACGAATTTGTCTGGTGATTCGTGTAGGTCTTGTTCATCCACTTGTACCACCAGCACAACGTGTTTATCTATGTCCACCTTTGTCCGCATCCATTTCATTTCTCCATTATGCTTCTCATCCACCACCTAAACAAATAGATTCGTCAAACTTGGCACATCTACTTAACAATAAGGGGTAAAATAGGTATAAAATGGTACATTATCTCTTGATTTTTCAAACTGGACAAGTAAAGATGGACTAGACTTGTTCTTTAAGTACTTGCAATTTCATCTTTGTCTAACATCAGGTGTAATATATTTTTTTTTCTAAGTTTAATATCTGGTTCATATAGCTCATCAGACCTTTCTATTTATGTTTTCTATAGTAGCACTTCGCTATATATAACAACCTATTGGCATATCAAAGGTGAAGGGGTACGTAGTTTAGTACATAGACACTCCAAAATATATTCTGACAAAAGATGTTGTTATATAGAGATTTGACTGTACCAGAAGGCTACAAAAACGAGGATGGTTGATAATAATTAGCAACCCATTGGTGTTTGATAGCTTGAGGATTGATTCTTGATTTGCTGGGCATTATAGAGAGGATGTGAACGTTGAAATTGGGCTCGTGAAATGACCTTGCGGATGGACTCAATGGCTCCCCTTCTTCTTCTTCTTCTTCAATTGGTTTTGGCTTTGTTTCAATCGGTTTTAACAATCTGATGGACTCCATTACTAGTGTCTCAGCTTTAAACAAGTACTTGGAAAATGGGATTCTGTTGCTTTTTTGTATATATAAATAACAGGTTAAGTAGTTCTAGCTTTTAGTTTGGTCTTAGTACGTTATATATATATACACTTGTGTGTCTGATAAGGCCAAAATATATTAAAGCTAGCTGAAGGTTTGGTTGTGCAATGAATGACTAATTGCATCAGGTCAACAGAAAACACCTTTGATATTAATATAACAAAAATAGGTTAGCGGCGATAAATATACACATTAACAAAGAATGTTAAAGTCTTTATCGAAATTAGTTAACTAACATTTAATTCAATATCGTTATAGACTTTAAGAACATTTACAAAAAGTGCTAACTGCCGCTAAAAATACATGTTTAGCAATAATTAAGCTATTATCGTTAATTAATTGTGTTTTATTTGGAAAACATAATTTTGACTGGTTTAGAGTCGCCACTTAATTTTTTAAGAAAAAAAAAAAAAAACTATTGTTTTCAAAGACTAAAACAGTAAATCTATTGAAAACTATTATGGGGGTTCGAGATTCCTATTAATATTCTAGGAAGGTTTTTAAGGCACCTAGAATATCCGCTAATGCGGTTATCCGACAATTAATTATTTGGCTAAAATAATTTAACTTAATTTAAATTGCAAAATTTGAGTTGTTTTATAGTTAGAACTATTTTAAAAGGGAAAAGGGAAGTACTTAAATATTATCTAAGTTAGCTAATTTTGTAAAAAATTGTTCTTTTAAGTCTTGTTAAGCAATGACTGATTCAGTTAAATTATTAAATCAAAATAGGCGTCTTCCGGGGATTTGAACTTTTCGACCCTAAGATTAACAACAAATACTAGCAAGCCAAACAAACACAGTAAAGTAAAGAAGGAAAG
>JAJOOR010006464.1:0-31185 GCA_036250505.1 Solanum acaule
GCGCATGGTTCTTATGGAGAGTTGAGTTAATATGAACTCGTGTCCCCAATTCGGTGCTCAATACTACTCCCAAAATACTTTGGCTCATAAGTGCTTTAAACACATCTTTCTTTAGTTGAGATAATTACTCAAAACTTAGCCCAAATGCTCTTTTGGAAAACATAGTTCCCCTCTTACTCAAATGTAAAAACATTTAAAACTCTTTTGGGAATACTTAGTTCCCTAATAGCCTTTTTAGAAAATGAACTCAATTTTAAACTCTTGACTTAACTTGAAACTTGAGATTCTTACTCGACTTGAAACTTGAGACTCTTACTTAGCTTGAAAATCTATACTCTTTGCTTGACTTGCAACTTGAACCTTAAAATGACGTTAAAACGTTCAATAACGACTCTTGAAAAGCTTTAAAGACTTGCTTGGACTTACTTCCTAACTTTGCTTGACTTGACTCTAACTTCACTTGACTTTGATTCTAACTCTCCTTGAATTGGATTATGGATTCAAGGTATATGATCACACGTTTACGGATGAGTTCTTTGACATTTAAACGTAACTTGAAGTGTTGGAAACAACTATGGAACATAGGTACAATACCAAGGAACATGCATGAAAGAGTGGGAAATGAAAGGGAAAACTTGGCGTCCTTGGCGCTCTGCAGGGCGCGGAGCGCCAGCCCTTGAAGTTCAGAAGGGTCATGCTGGTGCTCTGCAAGGCACGACGCCCCAAGGGGTGAAGTTCAAAACACTTCTTGGGGCGCTCTGCAAGGCGCGACGCGCCACCCCTTTTCCCCTAAAACTCGACTTTTCTCCTTCTTATCTCCAACTCCAAACCCTCCCAATAACAAAGGTTTCAGCCCCAAACACTTAGAAGCACAAAATACCTCAACATACAAGAGATTCAACTCAACAACACAACCAAATCATATCCCTCATCAACAAGAATTTCAACAACACAACCATAAGGATTTTCAACAACACAACCAACAACACAACTAACAACATCAATAACTCAACCAATCTTTTCTCAATAAAAATACGAGTTTGGCGTGTGGGGGAAAGAATCAAACCAACACTATGAACTCACATACCTAGTAGGGATCACCCCCGACGATATCCACGATGATCTCCTTGCTTGATCTTCCCTTTCTCCTCTTCTTCTTCTTCTCTTCTTTCTCTCTTCTTCACTCAAAACCCTCACTCTCACTCTTTTAAAATGGGAACAAACTGATCAAAAATCAGTCTAACACAACAATATAACCAAAAGAATTGGTTAGTGAAAAGACCAAAATGCCCTTAAAATTTCCGGGCGGATTTCCTTGCCAACTACCCAACTTCCAAAGGGCATATCTCACTCATACGAACTCGGAATCAAGCAAACTCGGTGGAGTTGGAAATATCATTCCACGAGCTTCGCAAACATAACTTGAAATACTCCTAAATCATCCTGAGATGGGAGTTATGACTGCTCAAAGTTGGCCAAAAACTCACTGATTTCCACACTTAACCAATTTTTCAGATTTTGAATTTTTCTCCAAAAATTGACTATTTCCAATTTCAAGCTTTTTCATATATATTTCAAATTGCCGGATGTTACACCTGTCCCATCATACATTGGAATATCAACAAGATTATAAGGTGTCTCATTATTGGAATTGGCTAGTTAGTTGATTAATTGGAGTTAGTTAGCAAGATGATTAGCTTAGCAAGTTAATTAATTACTCTGTTAATTAGTTGGTTAGAATGTTAGTTAGTCTGTTAGCCACTTGCATATAGAAGCAGTTAGAATATGAGTTGTATATATACTCATGTATAGTAGCTGATGTAAACAGTTTTTGTGCGTATGGATAAAAGTTCTTCTTCTCCATTACTGCTGATCTCTCTGTAGTTTACAATACTTATTCACATTTTCCATCTCAACCAAATTTATCCCAAGTTGTGCAACAAGCTCATTTGTGAAGGAAATTTGGTTAGTCTCAGTATTAAAATGTCTTCGACCATTTTCTCCATTTTTGCTAGTTTCACTCAAATTCTCAAATATCTCATTCTGTGAAAGTTGATGCATGTCTGAAAAATACTGAGTATCACAATCAAAGTTGGGATATGCAGTTGCATGAATAGGAGAGTATCCCTCTAAATCTTCATCGGAGGAGTCTTTAGAATCTTAATCCACCGAGTCTTCATTGGAGTAATTCTTAAGATCGACTATCATTTCCTTGATGCCATTAATTTCTTGTTCCATTTTTTCCACTTCTCCCTCAAGCTTAGCAATTTTATCCCGGTATGACTCGACTTCTTCATAGTTAAACTCATCTTCAACTAAGTCAATCACAATTCGGTCGGCCATATCATCCTTAAATTTGTTTATCCCCTTGATGCTCAACTTAGTAACTATTTTGAAGAAAAATGAAATATTTGGTGTCATGCCCCGAGCCTAAACCTTGGGCAGGACTGGCACTCGAAGACCCTTGCTGGCCCCAAGCGAACCCTTGGCCTGGCTTACTTACTTAGCGGAAGACAACATTTATACTTAATAATCAATAACACTTAACTGAATTGAATCATAAGATAACTGAGAATGTTGAAAGCTAAACATTCAACTTGGCCAAAAGTGGCAACCCAAGTCTTAACAATAAGAAATGATACTGAAAAGACTCGAAGGACTAACATCTGACTATCTATCTATGAAGCCTCTAAAACAACTGAGATGGATGTTAGGATAGACCCCATAACATCCTAATGAACTAAACTAGAAAGCAATGAAATGGATCCTCCGGAAAGCAAGGAGGCTCACCAACAGACTCTGGATTGCTCACTGGATCAACGATGCACCGGAATGCCGATCCTAGTTACCTGTGTCTGCATCATAATATGATGCAGGCCAACTAGCATCAATACATTGAATGTATGAGTATGCGAGTTGGAATGCTAAAACAACATAGGCTAGAAGGAATCTGAGAGAAACTGAAGAACTTACCTGGCTCAATTCAACTCAACATGACTGAACTCATTTCAATATAAAGCAGTTTAAAAGCAAGTGCAATATAAAGAAAAGCTGTTTGAAAACATGATATCAACTCTGTGTGTATGCAAAGATACAAATAACTCTGAGATGTATTTAAAATACAATGAACTGATGTATATAAAAATACAATAACTTATGTAGGAATTTCTCTAATCGACAACCATCACATAAGAGCTATAGTGATGATACAACGATCTACCTCACGTTGCCAATGCATCCTATACCCGGCCAAAGGTATAGGACCTGAACTGCCTAATAGATCCACTAGTCTATTTCGAAAAGGGTTCATCTAAAAAGTATGACCCATTTCTACCCATGGTGGCTACATGGTTTTATGGAGACGTGAGTTATCTGAACTCATGCCCTCCCCCAATTCGGTGCTCAATACTACTCCCAAAATATACTAATTCTTATGTTTTAAAAAAAACATACTTCTTCTGTGGTTTGAGATTAGTGCTCAAAGACTTGGCTCAACGGCTACCTTGGAAATCTCAGTTTCCCTTCTTGCTTCATTTAGAAAGCTATTACTATTTCTGAAAACTAGACCAAAGGCTCTGTGGAAATCTCAGTTTCCCTTCTTGCTTCATTTAGAAAGCTATTACTATTTCTGAAAACTAGCCCAAAGGCTCTGTGGAAATCTCAGTTTCCGTACTTGTTTAAATGCGAAAGCGATTTAAAACTCTTTGGGAATACATAGTCCCCATATACTTCTTTTGAAGAATGACGTTCAACTTACTCTTTACTCTTTATTTAACTGAACCTTTAAGTGTTAAAAACAAAGTTAAAAGCATTTGCAAAAGACTTCTTGAAATGACTCTAAGAACTTGCTAAACTTAGCTCTTAACCCTCCTTGAATTTGAAGTTATGGATTCATGGTTGTAATTTATGTTCCTGGATGATCTCTATAGTTTAGAAGTCATTTAGAGTGATTAGAATCGATAGAAAGTGTTGAAACACTTTAGAAGGACTTAAACGGACTAAACGACGAAAACTGGACAAAAAATGTCGATATGGGCACATCGGGGGCGCACCGCACCAGCCTTAAATGACTGGGGCTTAATCTGGGTGCACTGTAGGTGCGTCACGCCAGGCCCTAGATTCAAAGACCCCATTTGGGCGCACTGCAGGCACGCCGCCCCAGCCTCCTGGCGCTATGGGGGCGCGATGCGCCTGGCCCTCCCCAAGTATGCCTGACGAATTTTTGATCTCATTTTCTGATCCTAAATCATTTTAATCCGATTCTTTTCTCAAACTCACTTTAGATTTATGTACCCAAATCATATGCATAAGGATCTAATTGAAGGACTAACAATTTAATCATCAAGAACTCCTAAAAACTCAACTCATGTTCAAGAACAAAAGTAATTCAAAAACCACATTCAATAACATTCAAATCCAATCTTTTTGAGATGAAATCACTAAATCAAATATGCTTGGCACATGGGTGAATGAACCCAACGTTGAGATAGACTCACATACCTTAATTGATTGAATCCTCGGCGAAATTTGCAAGCAATTTCTTACGATGACGACAAATCTAGCTTTTTCCTCATTTCTCTTTTCTTGGGTTCTTCCTCCAAAACCCTAGCTCTATTTGGTAAATGTCTAAATAGTAGGGTACGAAAAGACCAAACTACCCTTAAAAAAATCGGATAGAACTTTCCTTATTCCAACAGCTCACTTCTAAAGGGCATAACTCACTCATACAAACTCGGAATCGCGCAAACTCGGCGGCGTTAGAAAGATCGTTCCAACCATATCTGGTCGTTTGAAGTTGACCAAAAAATCACTATTTCCTAACTTAGCCAATTTCTAGATTTTTTTTAATTCTTTCCAAAAATGACTATTTCCAATTTTAAGCTTCTTCTTAGTTATTTCAAATTGCGAGATGTTACATTTGGTAAGCCCGGAGTAAGTATGTGAAATGTTACTAGGGTCTGATTGGGCACACTGCTGGTGCGTCGCACTAGACCTCCATATACTAGGGGTCTGATTGGGTGCACTGTTGGCGCGTCGCACCTCCATATACTAGGGGTCTGATTGGGTGCACTGTTGGCGCGTCGCACCTCCATATACTAGGGGTCTGATTGGGCGCACGGCTGGTGCATGGCATCTGACCTCCATTTACTGGTGGTCTGATTGGGCGTATTTCTAGCGCGCCGCCCAACCCAATTTCAGGATGTTTCGACGAATTTTTCTTATCGATTTTCTTATCCTAATTCACCTAGAATCGATTGATTTCTTCCAAAATTCCTTATATTCGTAAACCCAACATGAGTAAACGAAAATCTACTCAAATTTCCTCAAGAAGAACCCTCAAACTTGAAACCTCACCTCAAGAACCCATTAAACTCCATTAATAAGAATGAAGAACAAAACTTCAAGAAACCTCAATCAAGAACTCAATATACGAAGTCTCATTGATAAATTCGAAATTTGAAACTCATGATTGAATAAAATAACAACAACAAACCCATAATATTTATGTAGCCCATACCACTAGAGAAGTCAGGTTAAGGCAAAAATAGAGAAGAATAAAATACAAGTTCTACGACCTACATTCACAACAAACCCATAATGTATTTGCAATCATACAAGCTCTTCTAAACTCAATTTCTCCAACTGCAGTACAAAGAACAATTCACTAACAATAAAATGATACTCTAAAAGTGCCAAATCACAGATCGAATAAAATACAGAAAACATGAATTTATTTTTTTAGAATTTACTTCTTCCGTGTAAGTACATAACAGAGTCTAAAACAGTTGCAAATAAAATAGCAATAACAAAGCAACTTTTGAACACATACAAATTAAAGAGACGGTAGATCGTTCAGTGAATTCAAACAATCACCAAATATCACTAAACACATACTACTACGTTTTGGCTTTACAAATAATGCACAAGTTATATGCATCACCATTGCATGAGAAAATGATTTTGTAAAGTAAAAAAGAAGATACTTACAACAATATCCATGGAAAAAACACAATATGAATTTCTTAAACTTAGAAATGGAGAAACTAAACTCAATATCAAACAATATACATGGAGAAAACCACCCACAAGTGAAGTTTGTTGAGCAAGTGACAGAGAGTGAGTAGTGTGCGGCCTTTGTCTATAGGGGTAGGTTTCTATAGGGTAGGCTGTCAGATGACACTGAAATATTCCCATGACAAAAATAATTAATGCAATGTTTTACAATTTATATTCACTAAAATTAAGTCTACTTTCAATTGGTATAAACAATCGAATTTTATGTAGTTTTTACATCCTTTACTCAATAAATAAATTTAAAATTCTTACATAAATGAGTCGGCCAGCACATTTATTTAATAAATTCGGCTAGTGTAAACTGATAGGAATTATCACATTGGTGTTGGGACCATTTGTCTGATTGTTGATAAGAGTAGTAACATCAATTTATTTGGACACCAATTTTTAACTACACAAACATTATAAAAAAACATGAAATTAGCTACGATAATTTCTAGCCGCTAATCCATCACTAAAAAGCTAGCTAACTTATTCTTTTTGTAATCTATATTCTATAATACCAACAATTATTTTATCCCTCACCTACAATGTGTTGTTCTTCAAACACCAAATAATAAGTAAATTGCAAAATATAATTATAAGAATGCAAGAAAATTTATCATTAAAAAAATCCTTGCTCAAGGACGTAAAATAGTTACGACCTACTTTCATAAGATTACCTCAAAATTATTGGAAATTTTATGAAAATACTTGATCACAAAACATTATAGGAAATTCTTCTAAAGTTTCACACGTGACAAACACATAGTCTCAAGAATAGTTCACTCGGATAAATGTATCCCTCAAAATCTAATAAGCTTTTTTAGTAATATAAAATTTTTAATACAGACCTTAGGTTGAGAGTTTGAGTCCCCAAGCAAATAAAAAGGTATGTAGAAGTTCCTAGAAAGGAATTATTTTTTTTTAAAAAAAAATCTTTAAAAATAAATTAAGAACACAAAAACTAACAAAAATTCAGTAAGAAGAAAGTACCGGCACAATAAAATAAAAAAGAAAACGTTATTCTGGAAATTTGAAATTAATATGAATACAACCACAATCCAACGAATATTAAGTACATATTTTCACCTTAATTTATTATTCAACCATAGTACATGAATATAATTCTCCATTATATTCGATCTCAAACAAGCATAACATTCATTTTTAACATAACCAAAACCATAAAATCATTACTAATAAAAAAAAGTTGAGGCATTATATTTAAAGGCTTGATGCCTTTAAAAATGAGACATCCGTCTTAGGTCCCCAAATTTGAGGGCCCCCATTTTTTCTTAGTAATAATAGAATTATTATAAGTATTTTTTAATAAAAAATAAATTTATTTTGTCTTTCATTTAGTTCATTTTGAAACAGTATTAACTTCCACATGACATGTTTAAGACCACAAGATTAAAAAATATTTCGGTATATATATATATATATAGTTTAAGACCATAGAAAAAATAAAGTTTTTCATTAAAAAGAAGAAATAACTTGGGATTTTTAAATAAAAACTAGGATTTTATTCCACTTTCTTCTAATTATTTTCGTGGCAAACATGTTTGTTGATATCCACAACGAAAACTAAGAGTACAACATTCACGCTAATACCGAATTTAAGGCGGCAAATAAAATGAATCAAAATCAGTTTAAGAACATCAAGTAGGGGCATAGGTGGTGGGGAGAACGTTCTCAAAATTTGAACCAGATCTATTAAGAGCAAATAAGTAACAAATGCACACAATTAGTTAAGCTGTGAATCCTGATTCATCGGGCCAAATTGGTAAAATGAGAATGCTGTCATAATTACACAAGTTTTATCACAACAACACCTATAAACTCATGTATACAGAGAAACTTTAAATGAGTCTTTAGTATCGCTATATAGAATGTCTCTGAAGACCGCTAAGATCCCAACTTAAATACAAAATCACTTGCAGTTTTGCAATTACAATAAAACAAATAAGCGGTCTTCAGAGACATTCTATATAGTCCGACGACAGAACCTGTTAGGCTGTAACTTTGAACCTTGCATCATATTGCTGTACAACAATTGGAAACACCAACATTCAGAATAATCAAGTGGCGGTATCTGAGAATGAGAGTTGTCTAATAGAAATGAACTAAAAACTTAAATATCAATAGGTCACACAATCAAGTTTGAAAACTTATCAGAGGGACCGGACCATGTCAAAAGAGAGGGTTTCTTGTTGTCTAGTAGATAAAGAGCGACCAGCTGCCAAAAAAAGGAAAAGAAAAATCATATCCAGAAGTAGTCATAAAGCAAATTAAGGGATCAACCAGGCAAAGAAATGAATGCATTTTATACTAGTATTTTACAAGTCAAAACAGCACAAAACTTGACAATATATAACTTGTCCACATTGATATGCTTGACCCTGTCATACTTGTAACATTCCTCCTTAACATCATCTCTAATATCCAAGTCAAATTCTGGATCTGTCTGCAACACATACTTGAAAGATCAATAATAGAGAAACCTCAGGTTAATCCTTGCTGGATCAGAAATGAGCTGTTACGCCTACAAATTACCCCCACCACCCAAAATAAGAAAAAAGAAAAGAGCAGTCGAAAGCTGGACTTAACCACTGCAGTCCAATTTCAGGAAGTGTGGAAAGTTGATTCTTTTTTTCTTTAGTTTAGTTTTTTCTAATCATGTGTTGAAAGGCTTGTATATCTTAATTTTTATGTTGAAAGCTACTTTATTTATTCGAGTAACGATCAAATATTTGTTGTTCATCTTGTATTCCTAAGATACTTAGAACAAAATTTTGAAGAACTTGGTAAGAAACAACCAAGTTTAAAGAGTATTTTCAAAACTAGAAAATTAAAATTAGTAGAGAAAATAGAACCAGAAACAAATAAGAAACAATATAAAAATATTTTTCGCAAAGAAAGAAAATCAAGCCCACTGAATGCATAATATCCCCTGAAAGAAATTATTCCCCTCAAGTACTCGAAGTTAATGGAATATATCCTTTCAGGATAGAACGATCTTACTCACCGGTGTATTGGTACCTAAAATCACGATGTCAGCGAACCACTCACGACAGTAAAGTACACTTTGAATACTATATTTAGTAGTAGTAGAAGAAGTCCAGAAAAATTCTGTCCTTAAAATGAGAGGAAATCCCTCAATTTATAGAAAACAAAGGATAGTGTGAAAAGGTACTTGACTAGTTCAAATGTTTAGATTTCAATATTGTCAAGTCTCCAATAAATGTGAGCTTTGCCTTTCAAAAGAGTGAAGGTGAAAGTGACTCACAATCTATATCTACATATCTATATAAAGCTGGATAATAAAAAAGTGATGTGGCACCTCTCATTATCCAGGATTCACATTTATCTTTTTTTCTAGTTTTTTCGAATTTTTTTTCAATTGTTTTTTTTAATCTTTTTCTTATTTCTTATACCAAGTTTAATGTTCTGATGCCTAAAAGACCATATTAAAGAGGCAGACATTCACGTAGTAAAATTTGTCATTAATTCGCTTAAATTTTCGGTTACTATTCTCATTCTCTATCTTTAACAATAGCATTTAAACTGTCATTAATGTGGTTATCTGTTATAAACTGATTTAGCATTTTGTATTGCATGACCTGTGCAGCTGTGCTCTTTGACAATCAACTAGATGGATGCGTGTATATATATATATATATGGTAAAATGAAGAGCAGAGTCTCCCACTCCATAATTTTTCGAGGGAAATATAGAGAGGCAATACACAACTATTACAATCTAAAATCTGATTTTTCTTTTACCATCTTGATTGAGATATTCGTGCCTATGTTAATAATTTCATCAGTTTGCATCTCAACTCCATTGTTCTCCATCTGGAACTTGATGTATCTGTTAATGTTTATTTTGAGTAGTATATTATGTGTTGCCAATTTTGTTAAGCTTATTAATCACTGTTCTGTATACAGATAGAAGATGATCCTCTTTACTCTGTCTATTCATCTGAACCAGTTCAAAATAACTCTATTAAAATTTAATCTTCTCTTTATGCAGTTGTTGGAAAATAAAGATAATTCATAACATCATTACTGGTATGTATAAGTTGCAAACATTTGGTCTCCTTAAATCTCCCCTTGCAAAATCAAATTAAGGTGTCGCGACAGTGAGAGCGGGGCAGGAATGTCATCTTATAAGAAGTCCCACCCCGAGATTGTTATTCTTTATTTAATCAATATAATGAGTTTACATATATGTTTGATTTGTTGCACTCTTTTCATGAAGTTATTCTTCTATAAGTAAATTGCAAGAGATATGGCTACCAATAGAGATTGATAGTTTCATATGCAGTCTAACGATATGTTATGCTTTCGTGGCCGTGTTAATATTTTAAAGATAATATGAAACCATTTATTTATAATAATTAGACATTTATAGTTACATTGTTTCTTTCCGGAATAATATCTCATAAAGTTTTGCTTAACACAAATGGAGTGATTATCTTTTTTTTTTTTTTTCTTTAAATAATTGGGGTAGAGAAAGGAAAATGGGAAGGAGATCACAATGTGAGATTCCAATTCTAACCAACACGGTGGAGGTAGCCAACCATTACCAACTAAGCTACTAATTAAGATTCTCCAAAGCGGTCATTATCTCAGTTGAGTCATCATAGTTTAATTTGTTCACCAATATCCTATTCTTTTAATTTTATGTGAGTTATGTATACGATTTTAAGGAGTTAATATTTCAGATGGTCACTCAACTAATGGTTCTTTTCACAGAAAGTCACTCAACTTTCTTTTATAACTATAAAAAAGTCACCGAACTATGAATTCTTTTCATAGAAAGTCACTCAACTAAGTGTTCTTTTTCACAAAAAGTCACTAAACTTTCCTTTTTAACCCTCAAAGTCATTTAATTATGAATACTTTATCTACAAAGTCACTCAACTTTTGATATTTCATTTAAAAAGTCATCCAAACAATTTAAATGATTTTTTCATTAAATTTTATTGAAATATAATTTTTTTTTGTAAATTATGTTTTTTTAAATAATAAGATATTCATTTTAATTATTTTATTAAATTTTATTGAAACACATATTTTAAACTAATTTCTTAAAAAAATAATAAGATAGCCATTTTAAATATTTATTAAAATACAAATTATTTTTATTGTCTTTGATCCATACTGTGAGTTACGGCAGATGCACGGCCTTATAGCATGGATACTATCCTTTAGTTTTTTGTCAATCAAGTTCTACTACACTGATTCCGTGTCCATATTCTTCTTCACTTTTATGACATTTTGTTTTATTAGTTTAAAATAAAATAGTATTTTAATAAAATTTATTAAAATGAGTATTTTATTTTTAAAAAAAACTTATTTAAACAAAAATTGTATTTCAACAAAAAATTTTAAAAAAAGTGTTTTAACAAAATTTAATAAATAATTAAATGAGCATCTTGTTAATTTTTTTAAAAATAGCTTTAAACAAAAATTATATTTCAATAAAGTTTAATGAAAAAATCATTTAAATTGTTTGGATGACTTTTTAAATGAAATATCAAAAGTTGAGTGACTTTGTAGATAAAGTATTCATAGTTAAATGACTTTGAGGTTAAAAAGGAAAGTTTAGTGACTTTTTGTGAAAAGAACCCTTAGTTGAGTGACTTTCTATGAAAAGAATTCATAGTTGGATGACTTTATGGTTATAAAAGAAAGTTGAGTGACTTTCTGTGAAAAAAACTATTAGTTGAGTGACCATCTAAGATATTAACTCCGATTTTAAGCCTGTAAAAGAATGCGGGAAAGAGAATTTCTGTAAAGCATATTAAGATAATGATTATCGATATCGAGAAGTAATTATGAGAATTTGGTAAAATGCTTTTATATTCTCTCTTCTGTTCTAATTTATGTGGCACAATTTGAATTGATTTAAAATTTTAGAAAAAAAGAAAAACTTTTGACATTGATGATCTAAAATTTCATTAAAAGGGAATTATAAGTTAAATTGTTTTGAATTATAGAAAGGTTCTTTTGAGGTTGACTAAATAGATAAATGTGTCACATAAATTAGGGAGTACATGTTTTATCTTCTTCCTAATTCTTGAAAAAGTATCAACAATAATTACTTCCTAGTATATTTTTTTTAAAAAAGTGAGTCAATTGGGATGACTCAAATGCAACTTCATGAAATATCCAGTTTATGCATTACGATCGTCATTGTTCTCAATCAAAAATAATTTTAGAAAAATCTTATATGGCAAAAATTCTTGTGAACAAGTAAGATATATGTCATATGTGAAGTTGAATGTTTTATAATTTGAAAAAAAAAAGATAATTTTTTTTTAATGATTAATTATTTTACAACAAAGAGATCAATCCATAATAAGAAGGAAATATATATGTATTTAGGAAAAAATGTTATGATCGAAGTATGTAAAAGGGTAAAATAAATCGATGGTAAGCTTATACAATCAGTCATTTGAATTTCTTGAGTTGCACATGGCAATGCCAAATTTTGGGTACTTTATTTTATAAATTTAGTAAAACATTTTAACCCAGAATGTCCATATATCACTAAAAGCTAAACTTCCAGATGTTTTTAATCACATTAATCTTTCTTCATCTTATATCCATTTTCTTCCACTACGTAATGATTTACATTGTGAGTTTCTCAATTTTTTTTAACCTTTTACATGATTTTTTAATTCTTCTTTTAAATATAATTATTTTTTTCAAGTTCAATGGGTTTTTAAGCGACCGCACGGATAAGTTTCCTAGTTAAAAATAAACAGAGATAGTACCTGATCAGATCATTTTCTATCTTATCAAAACTAGAAAGTGCTTGACTATATCAGGGAAATTAACTATACTCCATTTTAACTCGAGGTCCAAACGGTGTACAACATATTGGTGATTTCCAAATTATTAACTAACTTAAGAAGTCGCCACCTAATTAATTATGGTGAATTAGGGCACCTAAATATTTAACTAAGTAATACTAAAATTGACTCCAATTAAGATCTACTAACCAATTAGATTCTAGGTAAAGATTCTAATTTATTCTAAAGGAAAGGGATAAGACATTCTTTAAGATCCGATAAAAAGGGTTAACCGGCCAAACTTAAATTAATTAATTTTAAAAGAAAGATATGAGTGCTAAAAATTAAGTAATTGAGTAACCAAGTTGGTAAAGATTATTTATTTTAAAGCTCTTTTTTACAATTGTATTAAAATGAAAAAGATTTAAGAAAAGAGTAATTTCTTTAGATCAATTTAGACAAATCCATGACTAAAAATAAGTAATTAAAAAAATAGACACTTGCTCATTGATTGACAAGGTGCTCCTGTTAGAAAAAGTTTTAGAAAAATAAGAGTTTAGAACAAAATATTTTATTTGTAAGACATTGCCAAGTTTGAACAAAACTTAATAAATTAGTGAGTTTAAAGATGATGCAAAATAAGTGTTTAAAAAGACTTTTCCAAGTGAAGTTAATAAAAGCTAAAGTAACTAATAGGTTTGTTTCTAGCTAAAGGTACCCAAACCCAAACATCTATATTAAGTTACCTATTTGAGAATTCAAAGATAAGAACATATTCAAGCCACATAAACTAGTGTAACATGTAAAGAAAAACATGTAAATAAATAATGCAAAAATGTAAGTAGCCATAAGTAACTCCAAGACAAGACCACTAATTTCGCTTGCAATTTTGAATGGTCAAAGATGTAGTGAAAACTCTATGTGCGGGTGTGAGGATATTGTTGAGTCTATGAGACTTGATAATTGGTAGAGTCCCGAATCAAAACTCCATTTTTGCTCCCAAAGTGTTCATGCAAATAAAGATTAGGGTAAAGAGAATTAGTAAGACAATTAAACCTTACTCAATATCGAATAAACTAGAAATAGCATTGAGTTAAATAGCGAACATACCATCCAAAACATAAAACCATGCAAATGCGGAACAAGTCTCAAAGCAAACTACTATGCCACCTTTAAAGCACAAAAAAATAAAATAATACACAAACCCTCATATTTAAGCTACAAATGAACTACTCGTTAAAGACTTGAATTAAAAAAAAATACTTATGCCATAAGTTTTCCAGATTTTATACATGCTGTAATGCTATTGCTTAAACTAAAAATATAAAACAAAATACATACACAATATAATTAACAACAGAGCACAAAACTTAGTTAGTACTTATATGCAAAAAATAAGTTGCACGAGAATGCTTACAGTCGTGGCTTTTAGAAAAAGAGCACTTAGTTGCTAACCATTTTTTTTTATTTGTAATTAAAACAGCGACTATATCAAACCTTTTATAAAATAAAGGCCTCGGGTGATTTTTAACTCAAAACAAAACTGATTCTAATAAATTATTTACAAAATGAAACCATTCATATCTTTTAAGCATAAAATTAGCATTCAAGTTCAAACAAATTCAAACTATTAGAGAAATTACTTTTATGACAAGGATAAGATCAAACTGTGACCATTCGACATTCTTACACAACCATTACTAAAATATTTAGAAGAAAACTTATTGAATTGAATCTATAAAACAGAGTACAAGGCAGAGACTTAAACTAAAATTTATATATAGCAAAGTTGCATACAGTGACTTACATTTTACGCCTTAATTTTATATAACATTTCTAACCATGCAAAAAAAATGAAAATCAATTCCTTTAAACATACTTCCATACAAGAATATGATGAGCTGCAAATTTTATCATGTAAAGACACCAAATAATCATTTAAATTGGAACGACAAATTGATTTCAACCGAAGATTTATATTGAGGAATATGCAAAGAGTATTGATAAATCTTGAAGCTGGAAGTTAGTTACTAAAAGTTGTTAGCTGAAGTTAGTTAAAGCTGAGTTGGATTAGTTAAGTTGTACAGCTAGCTGTCATCATCCTATTGGTTATATAGCTAAGTGGTTAGCACTATAGTTGTATATATATGTAGAAGATCATTAGCTTGTAATTAATTCATTCAGTAAGAAAGGAATTCTGTAATCACACCATTCTTCTTCCTCTCTTCACAAAGAAGTTACCCCCTTTTTCTACAGTTCATCAATAAAATTGTTATGGTATCAGAGCAGGAGTTCGATTTATGTATACTTTCAGCTTGATTTCAACACTGAATGCACGGATCTGAGGAAGCATCAATGGCAGGAAAAATTGACCATGATCATCCTCTGTATCTATCCTCTTTCTGATGTTTCAGGAGCAGTACAAATTGGAATTCAGCTCATAGGAATGGAGAACTACACTTTATGGAGCAGAGCAATGGAACCGACTCTGTTGACTAAGAACAAATTAGGCTTGGAAGCATCAAGCGTGCTAGTTATACAGTCAGATTATGAGAAGAAGCAATGGGATCGATGTAACGCGATGGTACTTTCATGGCTTATGAGCAATGTAAGCAAGGAACTGGTGAGTGGAATCCTTTTTCGTGCAGATGCAGCTTTAGTTTGGAATGATTTAAAAGAACGTTTTGATAAAGTGAATATGTCCAGAATTTTCCACTTGCACAAGGCAATTGTCACACACACTCAAGGTACTTCCCTTGTTTTAGTCTACTATTCAAAATTAAAGGATCTATGGGATTAATTTGATTCAATTGTTCCTCCTCCATCTTGTAATTGTGCACGATCTAAGGAGTATATTGATAGTATGTTTAGGCAAAAACTTTTACAGTTTTTAATGGGCCTAAATGACAACTATAGTCATGCTAGAAGTCAGATCCTCATGATGAGTACACCACCTACTGTTAATTAGTGTTATGCTATGATAGTTCAAGATGAAAGCCAAAGAGAACTAAGTGGAGATCACTATAATATCGGGGGACAGATTGATTCTACTGCCTTGTTCACTAATAGATCTGGAAGAAACAGTTCTGGAAATCAAAACTCTAAAGGTCCAGGAGTGGGAGGTTATGATGGTTCTCGTGGCCCAGGAAATGTAAATTTTCACAGATCACAAAGGGGTGGACACTTGTATTGTGATCACTGTGAAATGAAGGGATACAGTCGAGCTGATTGCAACAAATTGAAGTATTGTACTCACTGTTACAAACATGGGCACTTGAAGGAAATTTGTTACCAGCTGATTGGTTATCCTACCAACTATAAGGGAAATAAGCCAACTATAAGGGAAATAAGTTAGCAAACAATGTCTCCACAGACTATGGATCTCATGCTCATATTGATGAGATGCAACACTTGGGTGGAAGTACTACACACCAAGTATCACAACACTATGGAATCAATTCAGGTAGTGGAGCTGGTGCAGTTCCATACATTGCACCCAACCAATACAATCAGATTCTTCAAATGTTGAACAAACCATTAATCCATGAAGGAAATGCAACTAATGCAGCATCTACCAGTGACAAGGTTAATGTTGCAGGTATTTTTGCAGGAAAATCTCAGTTTACTCCCTCAACCTCTAATTGTAATTGGATAGTTAACAGTGGCGCAACTGATCACATAGTTGGTACTACAAACTTGTTGAATCATGGATAACTGTGAAAAGTTCAGGTCAGGTGCAACTTCCAAATGGTGACTCAGCTAAAGTCACACACTCAGGCTGTTCTCAACTACAAAGAGGTGATGTAGTTAAGAATGTATTATGTTTTCCAAATTTTAACTTCAATCTTCTTTCAGTGGCTAAATTGACTAGACAATTACAGTGTTGTGCTATTTTCTATCCTGATTTTTTCATTCTCCAAGATCTCTTCACTGGGAAAGTGAAGGAAATTGGTGAAGAGGATGATGGCCTTTACATTTTAAAATCTTCTCAACTGCTAGATACTGGACAACATAAGAGTTTGATAGCATTGAAGGAAGCCTTAGCTGAGGGTGAAACTTGGCATAAAAGACTAGGTCACATCCCTATGAATGTACTTAGGAAGATAGATATGTTTGCCAATAAAAGGAATTTCATGTTGAATTGTTGTGATATCTGCCCATTGGCTAGACAAGTTAGATTGCCATTTCCAAATAGTAGCTCTAGAAGCTTAAAATGTTTTGATTTAGTTCATATGGATGTATGGGGACCATATAAGGTTGCAACTCATAATAAAATGAGATTTTTTCTTACATTGGTGGATGACAACTCTAGATGGACTTGAATATATCTAATGCATATCAAGTCTGATGTCTCTACTATATTGAAGCAATTTCTTGTCATGGTTCAAACTCAATATAATGTCGAAGTTAAGTGTTTTAGATCAGACAATGGTGGAGAATTTTTCAATGCACAGGTGGATAAGTTGTTTACTTCTCAGGGCATCATTCATCATTCATCAGAGTTCTTGTCCACATACACCCCAACAAAATGGTGTAGTGGAAAGAAAACATAGACACATAATGGAGACTGCAAGAGCTATCAGATTCCAGGGGCAACTTCCAATCAAATTTTGGGGTGAATGTGTTCTAGCTGCAGTTCATATCATTAATAGGGTTCCCTCCACTGTTTTGAGTAATAAATCCCCTTTTGAGATGATGCATAACAGACCCCCTGACTTGTCTTATATGTGAGTGATTGGATGTTTGTGTCATGCCACCAAGTTGTTGAGAGTAGATAAATTTTCCCCTAGAGCCATCAAATCAGTACTTATGGGTTATGGTACCACACAAAAGGGTTACAAACTCTATGATCTTCACAATAAAGTCTTTTTTTATTAGTAGGGATGTTGTTTTTGATGAATCCATTTTTCCATTTCACACTCAAGTTCCTGATGATATGCAGCATATTGTACAAAGTAATGAAGCTCCAATAGCACCTTTGATGCCCGTTGCCCATGTTCCTCTTCCTGATCTTGATTCCCAAGATATCAATAATCAGGATGTTATTGATAATCATGTTCCTGGCAGTCCTATTGGGTCTCATCCTATAGAGTTACAAGCAGCCACAACTATTGTTGAGGATCCTCATGTGAGTCCAACATTAGGAAGGAGACAGTCCACTAGGACTCACAGACCTCCAATAAGGCAGAAGGATTTTGTGACTTCTAAGTCAAGATCAAACTCTCATTGTTTATACTCTATTGCAGATAGTCTTGATTATGACAACTTGTCACATTCATATTAGTGCTGTATTGCTAATATCTCAGCAGACACTGAGCCACACTCCTATCATCAAGCTGTTAAAGACAAGAGATGGGTGGCTACTATGAAAGAGGAGATACAAGCATTAGAAGATAATCAGACTTGGAAGATAGTTTCACTGCCAATTGGCAGGAAGGCCATAGGTTGCAAATGGGTGTACAAGATTAAGTACAAGGCCACTGGTGAAATTGAAAGATTTAAGGCTAGACTGGTAGCAAAGGGCTACAGTCAGCAAGAAGGTTTGAATTATCAGGAGACTTTTTCTCCAGTTGTTAACATGGTTACTGTCTGGACAGTGCTCACCTTAGCTGCCACTAAGGGGTGGGATGTCCAACAAATGGATGTATACAATGTGATTTAGTGGAGGAGGTTTATATGCAGTTGCCTCAGGGTTTCACTCATGACAATTCTACAGCCCAGCCTGTATGCAGGCTGCTTAAGTCATTGTATGGCCTTAAGCAAGCCTCAAGGCAATGGAATGTCAAATTGACTCAGGCATTGTTGGCTGCTGGATTTCAGCAGAGTCTCTTCTTTACTGATCAAGAGGTCTGATGAAGGCATTGTGATTGTTTTGATTTATGTTGATGATCTATTGGTCACTGGTAGCAGCTTGCAACTGATAAATGGTACTAAACAAGTGCTGCAAAACAACTTCAAGATCAAGGATATAGGACCATTAAGATACTTCTTAGGGATAGAGTTTGCCAGAAATAGTGTAGGGATTCTCATGCATCAGAGAAAATATGCATTGGAGATAATTTCAGATTTAGGCTTAGCAGGTTCCAAGCCTGTTGCAACACCAGTTGAGATGAATGTGAAGCTGATTACATTAGCCTTTCACAAACATATAGGTGACACATCTGATGCATTATTGGTGGATATAGGTGAATACCAAAGATTGGTTGGGAGGTTGATCTATCTAACAAAGACAAGGCTTGATTTGTCATATGCAGTTCAAAATCTAAGCCAGTTCATGAATGCACCTAAGAAGTCTTATATGGATGCTACTCTTAGAGTTGTGAAGTACATTAAACAATCTCCAGGTTCAAGAATTTTTTTGGCTGCCCAACAACATGGTTCTCTGCATGCTTTTTGTGATGCTGATTGGGGTTCCTGTCTTGACACAAGGAGGTCCATCACTGGTTATGTGATCAAGTTTGGGGAATCCTTAATATCTTGGAAGTCCAAGAAGCAACTTACTGTCTCCAGGAGTTCTGCAGAAGCAGAGTATAAGAGCATGGCTTTTGTTGTGGCTGAAGTTACATGGTTGATTGGCCTCTTTAAAGGGTTGGGTTTGCCTTTGGCTTTACCTGTTGCTGTTCATTGTGACAACACTGTTGCCATCCAAATTGCTTCTAATCTTGTTTTCCATGAGAGGACTAAACATATTGACATTGATTGTCATTTTATTAGAGAGAAGATTCAAGATGGTTCTGTGTTCAATTAGTATTTGCCCACTGCTGACCAGCCTGCTGATGTGTTGACTAAGGGCCTTGGTCGTCTACAACATGAGTATCTTACATCTAAGCTAGGGATGAAGAACATCTTCATATCACCTAACTTGAAGGGGGGGTATTGAGGAATATGCAAAGAGTATTGCTAAATCTTGAAGCTGGAAGTTAGTTACTAAAAGTTGTTAGCTGAAGTTAGTTAAAGCTGAGTTGGATTAGTTAAGTTGTACAGCCAGCTGTCATCATCCTATTGGTTATGTAGCTAAGTTGTTAGCACCATAGTTGTATATATATGTAGAAGATCATTAGCTTGTAATTAATTCATTCAGTAAGAAAGGAATTCTGTAATCACACCATTCTTCTTCCTCTCTTCACAAAGCAGTTATCCCCTTTTTCCACAGTTCATCAGTAAATTTGTTAATTTAATCGTGAAATGAAACCATTTCTTAAGTAAATGACAACTAAAACATGAGAGGAAACCAACTTCACTTCTCAAAGAAGACGCAATATTTTTTTCTTTAACATAACTTTCACTAGCAAAAACGAACATCAACAGAAGAAACACACATGACATAAAAAAAAATAGAATTCTCAAATATACATAGTGTTGTAGTGACAAAGAAAAGGAAAAAAAAAGGTGAATATTACCTGTTGCGGGGTAGTGAACAGGGTTGCTTCGATCAAAGGTCTGTGTTCGAACAATGACGGACTCGAGCAAGCTTGAGATTGGAATTTCCGGTAAGATTCGAAAGAGAATATCAAAGGCGATTTTCTTAGCAAAACGCAGTGGTTTAAAGACTATGGGGGGCGAAAAACTTGGTTCAAAGCTGAAAATACAAATGTGTACTTATAGGCGAAAATAAGATAAGGTTTGGACGGGATTTGAAGCCGTTTGAAATTCGAAATCGCTGCTTCAAGCTAATCCCAATATACGACAAAGAACCATTAATAAACATGGGTTTTCTTCACGTGATTCATACAGATCCTCTCTTGAAATAGTAACTCTGCCTTTGCTTTTGATATAGAAAACCTTGAAGCATGAAAGTGGGAGAAGAAGATAGAGACGTGTATTCAATTTTCCAGAACTTGCACAAAACTGACGCATTAAGCGTCTGTCAATGGAAAAACATTTGAAAGTTACGCCTGAAGAGGAAAGAGGCCCGAGCGACGCATTTAGAGTAGAGAAAAGTTTAAAACCCAATTTGTTTGCTAGGGATTGAAGGAAATGGGCTGGCTCACTTGGGCTCGTTTTTGACATAAAAACTGGGCTGATCACTTAGTCTGATTTAAGGCTTTTGGGCCGAATTTCTTAACCTTTTCCTTTCTTCTTTTAAATTATTTGGACTTCTTACTTTATACTAACTAATACAAAATATGTTATAAGATAACAACTAATAATTTACATAATAAAAATATCAAATTACTAATTTACGCTAATATAAAATATACAAATATAAAATAAGGATTTATAATTAGTTTAATAAGTACCAAACTTGAAATAAAGTGACAAAAAATAATTTTTTTTAAGAAAAGAAGCTGTAAAAAGTGATAGTAGTAATTTCTATAATAAAACACATAATTTTAGTAGATAAATAGTTGTAGTACTAAAAATAGTTGTGAAGAAGAATAGTTTTATACGTTATTAAATTAGAAGCTCGAAAACATTAAATTAGAAGAAAGGAGGGTCAAAATTGGGTGTCAACAAACCATATAATTATGTGGGAAGAAGAAGAATAAAGAAAAATGGAACAGTTTGTCATTGAAGAGCTTCGAAGCTCAAGTTTTAAAATTGTCACAAGCATTATATTTTTAGGAGACAAATAAAATAAGTTAGTAGAATAAGGATAAAATAAAAGGGCTAATATGATATTTTTGGAGCCAGTAATTAACTTGCAGGTCTAAGATAGGTAACGAAGATGACCGATTTCCTGAGGGATCTCTCCTTTAGAGCATCTATCAGAATTCAACTTGAATCCTTTTGTTGCCTGTTTAAGTTCATATCTTTCATGCCTTTTTACCAGAGACACATCATCTTGACTTGCATTCTTCTCTATCTTTCACAATCTTAACACCACATATCCAATGGCCAACACGAGGAGTGATCCAATCTCTAACAGGATATATAACCCTACGAAAACTCTTTTTCTTCTTGACTTACGATCTAAGTGCACCTGATTCAAAGGACCAACTTGAAGAATCGATTTCATAGTCATATGTTTTACAGTTTGCTTGTCTATTTATCGTGTATCAGGAACTTCAATTGAGTTGTAATTCTGTTATGATCTCAACCGAGACCAAAATTCAAATATAGAAATTAAACAATCAACTCAACACTTTTTTTGGGAATTTTCTGTTATTTATCAAAAACAGAGAAATGGTACTCAAACAAACAAGAAAATTCTAACTAGTAAAAGAAATGAGATTAATATTGAGCTCCATTCAAGAATTGATCTGCAGAAGAAGAAGAAGAGAGGAAAGAATCAGATTGAGATGAGATGAGCAGAGAATTTGAGAGGGAGAAAAGAGCACGAGGAAAGGGTTGAGAATTACTAGATTTCAGTTAGCCTTCTCTCTCTTCTGTGATGTGTATATATAACCATCTGTCCACGTGGCACGATCTCGTCCCTTGAGCTTAATTAACTGAAATAAATCTTGGCCCTTCATTCTTTTATTTACTCAGTTAAGACTTATACTCCTTCCGGACTTCGACTCTTAACGGCAACATTTTATCAGTTAGTTGAGATCATAACATACCCTCCGCCTTCAAATGATCCTTGTCCTCAAGGATTGGGATTAAAATTAGGGAAGGTGGTGCGTAAGTGTTGGTAGTCCTCCCATGTAGCATCCTCAGGAGGGAGGTTTGACCATTGAACTAAAACCTTGACAGCAGCAACATTGTTTTTCTTAACCATTTGCCTTTGCAGAATGGCAACTGGTTGCACTATAAACTGACCATCCGCTCCAGTGTTAGGCAGAGTAGACTGAACCACGACACGATCGCCCACTTTCTTTTTGAGTAATGAAACATGGAAGACAGGGTGGACCTTGGATTCAGGTGGTAATGCTAGTTTGTAAGCAACATTACCAATTCTAGCAATAACCAGATAGGGACCATAGTATTTAGAGCTGAGCTTAAGGTTCCTTCTTAGTGCTAATGATGTTTGTCTGTATGGTTGCAACTTCAAGTATACTGAATCTCCCACTGCAAACTCTCTATCAGTTCTTCTATTATCAGCAAAGAACTTCATCCTGGCTTGAGCTGCATGTAAATTATCCTTAAGTAATTGCAAAAATTGCTGCCTCTGCATGATCACATCTTCAGCAGCTTGCACCACATTTTCCAATAGAGGTCCTATACACAGTTGAGGGGGTGTATACCCATAAAGAGCTTCAAAAGGGGTACACTTCAACCCTGTATGGAAATTAGTATTATACCACCATTCAGCTGCTGACAACCATTGTTTCCACTGGTTAGGTCTGCTTGCCACCATGCATCTTAAGTAGTTTTCCAAACATCTGTTAACCCTTTCTGTTTGGCCATCACTTTGTGGGTGATAGGCAGAGCTATAATGGAGTTGAATGCCGAGTAAGTTGAATAAAGCTCTCCAAAAGTTACTCACGAACACCTTGTCCCTATCCGTCACAATAGACTCAGGAGTGCCATGTAGGCTATGTATCCTCTTCCAAAATATGGAAGCAACAGTAGCTGCGGTATAGGGATGCGATAGTGCTATGAAGTGGGCATACTTAGTAAATCTGTCAATCACCACTAATATGACATCTTTCGACTTAGACTTGGGAAGACCTTCCACAAAGTCCATGCTGATGTGGCACCATGCTTGATTTGGAACAGGTAGGGGTTGCAACAACCCTGGATATGCTGCATTATCATCCTTATTCCTGTGGCATACATCACAACTCGACACATAATTATTCACCATAAGTTTCATCTTTGGCCAATAGAAAAGTTGTGATAGCCTTTTCAATGTACCTAACTGACCAGAATGACCACCAAGGGGAGTGTCATGGAAAGAGGAAATGAGTTGTTGCCTGAGTGTTCCATGAGATCCCACATATACCTTGCCCTTCTTCTTTAGTATTCCAGCTGAATAGTGCCATAAACTGGGCCCATGAGAGTCTACTGACAGTAGTGTAAGAATGTCATGGACATGAGCATCCTCTTGATAGCTCCCAATAATCTCTTGTATCCAAGTTGGAGTGCAGCTGCTTATAGCCATCAATTTCCCCGTAGCTTGATCATCCAAAGGATCTAGCCCTTCTTGCTGCCTTGACAAGGCATCAGCAACTCTATTTTCTGCACCTCTTTTGTATTGAACCTCGTAATCAAGTCCCAACAGCTTGGTTAAACCTTTCTGCTGAATAGCCGAGGTTACCTTTTGTTCCAGTAAATACTTTAAGCTGTGGTGGTCAGTCCTCACAACAAAATGCTTGAACTGGAGATAGTGTCTCCACTTATCCACGACACTTAGCAAGGCCATGTACTCCTTCTCATAAATTGACTTGCCTCTGTGCTTGGGTGCTAACACCTTACTAAAGTAAGCAATTGGTCTTCCCTTTTGCATAAGTACTGCACCAATACCTCCATGGCTGGCATCAATTTCAACAACAAACTCCTGTGAATAGTTAGGAAGTGCAAGAACAGGTGTGGTGCTCATAGCTGTTTTAAGGGCTGCAAATGCTAGTTCAGCCTCTGGATTCCATTTGAAGGCATCCTTCTTTAGTAGATCAGTGAGGGGCCTGCTGATAGTACCATAATGAACAACATACTTTCTGTAGTAGCCAGTAAGACCAAGGAATCCTCTGAGAGCTTTGAGTGTTTTTGGTCTAGGCCACTCAACCATGGCTTTAATTTTTTGAGGATCAGTAGCTACACCTTCCTTAGTAATAACATTCCCCAAGTACTCCACTTGTGATTGGCCAAACGAACATTTTGATCTCTTAGCATAGAGTGAATGGCTTTTGAGGGTCTCAAACACAACTCTCAAGTTTTGCACATGATCATTTACTGTAAGGCTATATACAAGTATATCATCAAAGAATACCAAGACAAACCTTCGCAAAAAAGGTTGGAAAACCTGGTTCATAAAGGCTTGGAAAGTAGTTGGGGCATTGGTAAGGACAAATGGCATTACCTTAAACTCATAATGTCCTGCATGAGTCCTGAAAGCAGTTTTGAACACATCCTCTCTTTTCATCCTTATTTGATGGTAGCCTGCCCGGAGATCAATCTTGGAGAAAATGACTGCACCACACAACTCATCTAAGAGATCATCCACTATAGGAATAGGGTACTTATCCTTAATAGTGATGTCATTAAGGCCCCTATAATCAACACAGAATCTCCAAGTACCGTCTTTCTTCTTGACTAGTAAGGCTGGTGAAGAGAATGGAGATTGACTAGGCTGAATAACTCCACTGGTGAGCATCTCTTTTACTTGTTTCTCCAACTCATCTTTCTGGTTGTAATTATATTTATAGGGTCTCAGACTAACTGGCATAGCCTCAGGCTTTAGTGGAATGACATGATGTAATGATCTCACAGGTGGTAAGGATTTGGGCTCAGCAAACACCTCAACATACTGATCTATCACCTCTTGTACTGCAGCATCAATAGGGTCTTCACTTGCATTTGGTATCATGCTCATCATGAACAGGTGAGCGATAAGAGCATGTCCTTTCTTCAGCATTCGGCTTATGGAACCACTGGTGAGCATCTTCAAAACACCTTCTACTAGAGCCGGCAAAACTAGTTTATTAGGCTTCCTTCCAATAATGACACATCTTCTTTCATGATCAAACTTGGTGGGGTTGTGCTTTTTCATCCAGTCATTACCAAGTACCAAATCACAACCTCCTAAAAGAATGATGAGTAGGTCTTCCATAAATGTTCTCCCCTGCATTTTCCATGAAAAACCCTTGCAATGGGATGTGCACATCACATAGTTGCCATCAGCCACAGTCACTCTCATAGGAGGGCAATGGCTTGATTCATGTCCAGTAGCTTGG
The DNA here is from genome assembly GCA_036250505.1 of Solanum acaule. Lineage (NCBI taxonomy): Eukaryota > Viridiplantae > Streptophyta > Magnoliopsida > Solanales > Solanaceae > Solanum > Solanum acaule. The sequence goes on from JAJOOR010006464.1 coordinate 25,641, forward strand.
ACGGTGTGTTCATCTATGAAACTATGAGTGCTACCTGAATCAATCAATATAGTAATTTGCCTCTTCTTCACAGTACCACCCACTAAAATAGTGTTTTCACCTTGATTATGACCTGTCAAAGCATTCAGACAGACAACTTGTTGAATCTCTTGATCTATTACTCCTTCTATTATCACATCAGGTGGTTCATCTGCTTCCTGGGGTGTAATAATTTCACTCATATCAATCTCAGCCTCTGCTTCCCCTATCAAACAATTTAATTGCCTCCTTTTATAGACATGACCAGGCCCATACTTCTCTCCACACCTGAAGCACAAATGATTGATTTTCCTATGCTCATACACCTCCGGACTGAGTCGAAATGTTGTGTTCTTAACAACAGGGTTAGCAGGGCCTTTGTTAACAACCGTATTAGTCACAGGTTGAGTGGATCTGGTACTTGTCTTATTTCTCCTTTGAGCAGCTTCAATAGCTAACTCCTGCATCCTAGCCTTTTCAATGGATATCTTCACTGTAGTAGGTTTAAACAGCTTAACAGTGAACCTGATTTCTTCTTTCAACGCTCCTATGAAGCTCGACAGGAAATGAGCTTCATTTAGTGCAGGATTTCGAATGAGCATCTGAGCCTTAAGGTCCTCAAATTTCCCAAGAAATTCATCAATAGAACCTACTTGGCTCAATTTGTTGAATTCCTCAACCACATCTCCCACTAGTATTTCACCAAAATGACTGATCAGTTCCTCCTTGAACTCGATCCAAGTCACTAACCCTCTACTCAACACCAACGAATGATACCATACCTCAGCCAATCCATTCAAATAAAAAACAGCAGATTCCACCTTCTGTTCGTCAAGTATTTTATATTGAACAAAGTACTTCTCGCATTTTCGAATCCATACCTTAGGTTCCTGACACTCAAAAGAGGGCAATTCCCATCTTGGTGGTAGGATAGGAGTCTGTTGGGGTCGGTTTCTGTTATCCTGAGCTGGAATAGAAAGTAAACCTCCTCCAATGTTCTGACCAGCAGGAGCTCTTTCTAACGCACCCTGTCTAGAATAAGCTCTAATGTGCCTTGAATTTCAATTTGTGTATTTCGTGCCTCTTGTTGAGAACTCAACAGATCCGTCAAAATTTCTTCATGACGAGTGAGCTTGTCCTCAGTTACTTTCCAGCGAGTCCCTTCTGCCATTTCTTACCCACAAGTCACACAATCGATGCTCTGATACCAATTGTTATGATCTCAACCGAGACCAAAATTCAAATATAGAAATTAAACAATCAACTCAACACTTTTTGGGAATTTTCTGTTATTTATCAAAAACAGAGAAATGGTACTCAAACAAACAGGGAAATTCTAACTAGTAAAAGAACTGAGATTAATATTGAGCTCCATTCAAGAATTGATCTGCAGAAGAAGAAGAAAAAGAAGAAGAAGAGAGGAAAGAATCAGATTGAGATGAGATGAGCAGAGAATTTGAGAGGGAGAAAAGAGCACGAGGAAAGGGTTGAGAATTACCAGATTTCAGTTAGCCTTCTCTCTCTTCTGTGATGTGTATATATAACCATCTGTCCACGTGGCACGATCTGGTCCCTTGAGCTTAATTAACTGAAATAAATCTTGGCCCTTCATTCTTTTATTTACTCAGTTAAGACTTATACTCCTTCCGGACTTCGATTCTTAACGGCAACATTTTATCAGTTATTTGAGATCATAACATCTGTCCAGTACAATCTTGTGCAAAATTTCAAGCACAATACTAATGCATACTAATACTAATAATATTATAAGAGATATGCAATCCTTTTCCACCAAGGGCATTCTTATAAAGTTTTTTTAGTTTTAGGGAATTCAACAATTTGTTAATAATATATTTATTTAATTTCAGAAATCTACAAATGCATACTAATACTAATGCTTTCTTCTTCTTTTTTCCATTGGAAGATTTTAGTGCTCGACTAGAGTTTAAGAAGAAACAAAACAAAAGAAACATTGAACATAACGATAATCAAACATGCATTGCACTTCATAAATTAAAATAAAATAAAAGGCAAAAGAATAAAAAGAGAAAAAGCAAAAGGAAAGGAGAGCACTTTTTTTTTTGTTTTAATTTGATGATTTGATTGTCCTCTGATTTTGACTTTTTCCGAGAGTAATTAAGTTTTGTGCAAAGTCGGTCGGGTGTACAAAATTTTCTACACCATCAATTACTTTTAATGAGATTTAATCATAATAACTTACTTTAATAAAATAATCATAATTCATGAAAAAAGAAAATCAACAATTTACTAAAAAAAAGAACATCAAGAGGTAGTTGAATCATACTAGGATTCTAACCAAAATAATTTCCATAATTAAATTGTTTTTTTCCAAAGTTAATTACAATTATTATGTTTATTGTAGGTTTTTCACTTTTTTCTATAGCTCAAGTAATTCTTCACAGCATCAAACTTTTTCACAATATCAAACCTCGTCAGCCGGTAAGAAATAATTTTTAAAGTGTCAAACGATTTTGAAACTGGACACGCTTCTTCTACTTAGTGATATGTCGTTATGCAATTAGAACAAATTTCACATTTTTCTCATTTAGAAACATAAAAATGGTCCTTTTAAACACATCTTCACGAACAAAAGAATTTTAATGCACTAAAAACAAGTGAACATAGTCTCCCGAAAGGTGAATATTGTATCTTAAAGTGTCTTCATATTGTCCCCAATACTTAAGCTTTGCTCTTTAGATTATTGGGAAGGAGTTTATTTTTGAACTTTCACTAATATTAAATATATTTTACAGTAAATGTGTTGACTATTTATATGATCAGATTTATAATTAATTGTAAGCTATCTAACATTTATAATTGTATTTTGCAAGATTAATGGAAAAGTTAAACATAGATGAGCAAAATATAGGAGTTGAAGTTCCCTGAAAAGAGAGTGACGTACTTTGGAAGAAAATAATTTAGTTATGGAAATAATTTTGGTTAGAATCCAAATCTGATTCAACAACCTTGTTGATGCTTTTTTTTTTTAGTAAATGTTATTTTATTAAAGTAAGTTACTATGGTTAAATCTCATTACAAGTAACTGATGGTGTAGAAAATTTTGTCCATCGACGGTGCACAAAACTTAAACTCAAAAATTAAATTGAATCTTATGATCTAAACATATCTAAGTAAAAAATTTAACAAATCCAAGAAAAAAGATATTGTTTTTTAAATAAATTTATATAAGAAAAATAGAACAAACAAATTGAAACGAAGAGAATACTTTTTCACCTCATATTCGAGAAAAAGTTAGTCTCTTTGTTTAAAAAAGAATGATCTAGTTTACTTGATACAAGATTTAAGAAAATAAAGAATATATTTTAATTTTATAATCCAAAATTAATATTATGTCAAATGTATCAAAATGACATTTAATCTTGTGGTCTTAAATAAACCATGAAAAACTGAAAGTAAACTAAAATATATATTTTTTAAAATAATTATTTTTTTAAACAGATTAAAAAAAAACTCATTCTTTTTTTAATAAAAAAAACACATAAAAAGATGGCAAGAGAAGTAAATGAGAATATATTTTTTGAAAGCCATAGATGAGGTGAAATGATGAAATATTGTTAAACGCACACAGAGAAGAAACAAAACCAGGCAGAGAGGAAGGTCGGTCCCCCTTGCCTACCATCAATATATCTATCACTAGTTTTCATCATTATAATTTATTACATTTTTTGTCTCATTTTATGTGGCATTTTTTAAATTTTGAGATTTAAAAGAATCTATTTTTATTATAAATTTTTTATTAATCTTTTAAACACTTTGAATTATTAATTAATGTGATTTATAAAACTTCTTACGTAGTTTATAAATATATAAATTTCATTTTTTAAAAATTGAAAATTACATGTGCAAATTTCCAGTCAAACTTAAATTATTTGACTCTCGAAAAATGAAGAGTGTCACATAAATTGGGACAGAGGGAGTACTAGTATATAAATATGTCTTTTAACATGATTTTGATGATATTCATGTCCTTCAATTTTGGGTGTGTATAAGTAAACACTTAAATTTATATAAAACAACACAAGTAGACATATGTGTTGTACGTGACATAATATATATCGGACGCCACATATAACACAAAATTATCAGGTAGGATGCCACATAAAACGGATGTGTTTATTTGGTAAATTTTATATAAGTTCAAGTGTCTATCTTGTACATACTCAAAATTAAAGGGCATAAATGCCAGCTGAAACCAAGCTAAAAGGTATATTTATGTATTGTGTCGTTATTAAAAATCACAATTTTTATTCTCTATTAAATATTTAATATGATTAAATTTAATAGATATTGACAAATCTTAATATAATATAAAGGAGAAACATAGACAAGGTGATGTGGCACCTCTCTATGATCTCCATATGTATTCATCTTTTTTCTCATTTTTTGGCCTTTCTTTTTATTAAAATTAATTATTTTATTGTAAAAGTCAATTATTTAATTTATTACAATAAATATTATATTAATGGAAAAACATTTACAACAAAGACTCTTCACATGCCAACTTACAAGGAGTAATTATTCATAATTCATACCTCTCTAATTTCTATTATTAATAAAAAAAAATTAATTTTTTGTCCTCCTAATTACAATTACGAAAAAAAATATTTTTTAAATATTTTATCTTTATTATTTAATTTATATAAAAGGTTGTATTACTTGATTAATTACAAAAATCTATATATATATAATAAAGGTCTCTATAAACAAGGTGATGTGGCACCTCTCAATGACCTAGAAAGCTATTTATCTTTTTTCTTCCTTTTTTGAGTTTTTCCATTCATATTTTTCATTAATCAATTCATTAAAAATTAAATCATTAATCAATTCATTAAAAAATTAAAAAAATCAATCATATTCATTACATATAATTATATCACATGAAAGTTACAAAAAAACCTCTACCTATTTGAATTCTCTAATTAAATAATATGTCTCCTCAACTTTCTTCTACTTAATTCTCATCTATAAATAACAATCATCTATGGTGTTGTTGCATGTCCATTTCTATTTTCTCCTAACTTCATATTGTTTATTTTTTTTTATTTTTTTTCCAGCTTTTATGAAGATTATAGATATATTTTTTAGAATTTCTTCTTGTGTTACAATTGCCAAGCAAAAGTTTATCAAGAAGAAGAAAGTTTGAAGGCCACCGTAAGATTCGTCAAAAGAGATTCAAAAATTAATTCGCTACAAGTCATCAAAATGAAGAAGAAAGTTTAATGACGGTGGGAGATTCATCAAGAGTTGGAAAGAGTAAAATTTGAAAAAGTAGAAGTTTCAATAATTTACAAATATATAGATGCACTTATTGTTGCTTATATAATTTTCCAATTAATTATTTATCCATCAAGATATGTACCCTTCAAGAACAAGATTATATTACAAAGCACACTTTTTGTATCAAGGAAAACATGATCTTCCACGGATTATTTTGTTGCTTAAAGAAAACTTTTGATATTTTCATTATATAAACTTTTGTCTTTTG